>JAODAL010005731.1:0-140412 GCA_025379985.1 Phyllomedusa bahiana | reverse complement strand
GCCCCTTTCCCGATTGAAATGGTGAAGACAACCCCCCCCCCTGTGGAAATTAGAGGAGCCTGGCAAGAAACGCCAAGCCAGTCACTACGTGCGTTGATGACAGCGAAAGGGGCCTAAGGAGCTCCAGCAGGACCTAGGAGACTACAGTGAGGCAGTGAGTAGGGCAAGTATAGAAACTGCTCCTTCCTGAGGAAAAGGTTTAGGCTGCAGGCTCAGAAAGGTGGACAAGTGTTAGGCTATGTTCACACGGTGTATTTGCAGGGCGTAATTACGCCCCGCATTTACGCCGTGTGGACGGGGGGGGGGGGGTAGGGGGGTAGTGTGCGGGGGGCCGGCACTTTCGCCCGGCCCTTAGAAAAATCACTGCTAGCGGCGGTATACCCCGCTAGAAAGTGACATACATTATCCCCCGCCCGCCCGGCGGTGAGGGAGACGAAATCCATTGTTATCTATGAGAACTGGGGAATTACCGTAATGAATGGGCCGTTTTCAGCCCGTAATTGGCGCACTTCGGCGCGTAATTACGGACCGAAATACGGCCCATTTTAAGCCGTGTGAACATGGCCTTATACCTCTGTATTAGCTTATGTGGAGGAAACAGTAACTGTGTTCTTTTTAGTGACTGTGCAGAGACTAAAGCCTGCAAGAATCTCATCTTCTGCATCTCTGTAAATCCTTTCTGTGCTGAACACAATAAATCTCTCACTCCATCACCACCAGTGGTGGCCGCCCGCACGACATCACCTGCCACGCACATCTAACAACACTGTACCTGGTCTTAATTTTTTGCCTGTTCTTTTTCTTGCCCTAACCTCACCCTCATGCTCCACATTGTATCCTATCCTTCATGCTTCTACCCCATCTCCACCTGCATCTTCCTCTTGCCATATTCCACATATTTCATTTACCTGTTCTTTGCTGTGCGCCAACCTCTGCCTTGCCCTGTCCATCCTCTGTGCCCTAGTCCGCCCTTCTCTATTCCATTCCTCCTTTTAACTCTTCATTCCTATGCTACCTCTCGCTTAACCTGTGTTCTGTGCCACCCTCTGCCCTATCTCCACCTATGTACCTTGTGTGCCTGCCCTCCCTATCTTCCTGCATTGCCCTATCTTGATCCATCCTCTCTACACTATCCTCCCTCCTTCTGCCCATTTCTACCCCTGTGCCACCTTTCCTGACCTGTGTCCTATCTCATCTCCTGCCTCTGTCTCTTTCATATACTGTATATCCTGTCTTTGTCTCCTTGCTGTTTTACCTCTACTCAATATCCCTCGCCAATAACCCAGCTATGACTATACTACTTTCTTACCCTCTCCATCTTGTTTCTGACATTTTTCTGCTAGACATGTGAGCTCCAATAGACATTTTTTTTTTTTTTTTTTTTAACAAAAGGGGTATATGCAAGACGCTCATCACCCTCCTCCAACTGAAAAGACGTGATAAGTGGGAGACAACACAGGTAGCTCAAACATTTTATTTCTTCAGCCAGATTAACCACATAGCTTTTAAGATTTCTAAGAAAAAAAAGAAAAGGTCTATAGCAAAACAATATTTGCTGTTATGGATGCCATCTTCTTGGTACTGGTTGTGCTAGAAATCAGGCTGCTTAGTCCCTTCTACTTTGGCAATTGCCAGAACAAGTGATTTACTAATTTGTGGCCATTTTGTCTTTAGTTCCGGGTGTATACACAGTATGGGAAGGTATACAATAACAAGAGCAGCTGCATTCCCTTTTCCTTGTAGTTTCTACACTTGTTTTCTGTAGGATGAATGAACCATCTAGCAAGATAAAAGGTGAAATATCTCACAGAGACCGGAGGGGCTGCGTCCTCCCCTGGACAGAATCTGCGGTGTTTGCTGTATGCAAGTACAGGTGGATGATACACTCTAATGAGAGATGCTGGAAGCAATGATGTGAGGAAATAGAAAGTGACCCAAGTCACCTATTCACCTCTGGGTGAGGTCATCTGCTATTTATTCTAATGTGTCGACTTCATTAGGACACATATATGTGTAAGGACAATTGACGTCCACCTCATAGGGGATTTTGCCTTCCTCTGAACCAGAGGAGTCAAAGTCATTTTCGCCGGGGGCCACATCGGTATTATGGTTCCCCTCAAAGTGCATTTGGAGGGCATCTGGGTAGGGCTGTAAATTGCTGAACAAAGCAGCGTTGAGGAGCTCTGAATACAACATGGCGCCCACTCTCTGTGCCAATGACACCACTTCCGCTGGTTGTGTCCTCTAGGAAAAGCGGACAACCCGTCTTTCTGCTTCCAGACCTTGTCTATCCCTGCTCGCTGTGTCTATGCTCTCGAAGGCCACATGAAATGACAGCACCGGCCGGATTCAACCTGCAGACCATGAGTTTGACACATGTCCTCTAGATCAACATTGTAGAGTTATAGGATGCTCTCGATGGATCTATATCTTCTTCCTACCTCATCTACTATGTTACTATGTACAGGATCAGTGATTCCAGCTTATCTCAAATTCCTTTAGAAGTCTTAGGTGACCTGAAAAGTACCTCCAGTCTCCTCAGAGGCTCAGACTGTTGTTGTGCTCCATGTTTTGCAGCATTAGGATACTGGTAAGTTTGGCGACTCCAGCATAGGTGCATTGTCTTCTGGAATCTAAAAGTTGGATTCAATAGGATTCAATACAGGGGACTTGAAGGAGGGGGTCTACGGCGGAAGCTAAAGAGCCAGAAATTAAAGAGTGGCTGAATAGATAGGATGAATTTAAAGAATAAACCACTGAATTAGTACTGGATAAAAATGCAGTTAAAGTGAATTTTGTAACACCTTCCTCCGGCTACCACACTTTCTGGTCCCTTGATAACTCCAGGCTGCTTTCTACTATCTCTGTGACAGAAAATATCTGTGTCCTTGGCATCCTGAGCCATCTGTGTGCCCATCTGATAAGCAGTTCATTCATACAGGGATGCATTTCTGATTGTACAGAGCTGTATGAATCGTTGTACCAGAGGAGATGTGTTCTGAGATGATCCCTCGTTGAGGCTTCTGTGCGTGCCCTCTTTGTCTTGAGTTCTTGGTACCGGGTGCCCATAACTCTTTCTTGTCTCTAAAGATAAGACTGGTATTGTTTCTTTGACTGCCCTTTTAAAAGACTCAATCCCGAGCACTGGTGACTTCAGACCTTTGTGTCAAGAAATTTGATTGACCACCTGCACGACAAGCTGAAGCCCAGCCGTTCAGTGCCATCCTGCGGCACACGAACTAGCAACAAGCCCACCAGCAGCAAGTGTCATGCGGGTGCCCAAGAGACAGCTCTATCCACATCAATGGACACACTCAATTCATTGTGTCTACTAAAGTGAAGTGGAAACAGGTGAACAGAAAATACAAAGGCCACAGGCGGCCCGGAATATAGGAGGTTAAAAGCCTCAACTGGGGTCGTTGTTTTAATCTGAACAAAATACACGGCCCCCTCCAAGAGAAAGCATGGCCCCTGAAATCATAGAAGGGGGAGCTGAAGAATATATACACATCTCTCCATGTGTTATCTCTGGTGTCAGACAGAACTATTTGTTGATGGACACAAGTAGAAATATGTATGTATTATGGGAAATTACTAGAAATAGAGCTGATGTATAACATCAATCAACACAAACGCTTTTTGGCCATCTCCAGGGCAGTGCAATAACACATCCTATTCAAAGGTTCTTTCCCTCACGTATCAGCATGGAATTACAGCACAAAGAAAAATATCTGTGACAATTAGATCACAAGGGGTTTAAAGTAGTAGCATTACTGGATCTGCTCAGTATTGGTGTACTTTTATCACTTAAGAGGATTTTACTACTTACTTGCTGATATAATCTACATCAAAGTAACTGTGTACAAACATTGTTTAATCTGTACTGATCCTGAGTTACATCCTGTAATTCACTCCAGAGCTGCACTCACTATTCTGCTGGTGCAGTCACTGTATACATACATTACATTACTTATCCTGTACTGATCATGTGTTACATCCTGTATTACACTCCAGAGCTGCACTCACTATTCTGCTGGTGGAGTCACTGTGTACATACATTACATTATTTATCCTGTACTGATCCTGAGTTACATCCTGTATTATACTCCAGAGCTGCACTCACTATTCTGCTGGTGGAGTCACTGTGTACATACATTATATTACTTATCCTGTACTGATCCTGAGTTACATCTTGTATTATACTCCAGAGCTGCTTTCACTATTCTGCTCGTGTAGTCACTGTGTACATACATTACATTACTTATCCTGTACTGGTCCTGAGTTACATCCTGTATTAGCTGTGAACAAGGGCACTAAGTCAAATGCCCGAAACGCGTTAGCTTTGTACGCCATGTCAACACATGTTTTACCCCTGTACCTTTTTGTATGAATGAAGAAAGTCCGTGAAATCCTGTACATGCTGGACCGCGTTTCTTCATACGTTTGCGTACATCCTGTATTAGACTCCAGAGCAGTACTCGCTGGATACATACATTATATTACAATAGCATTATATAATATTAAAATGGCACCTAGACTAAAAACTAGACTTCAACCAGCTTAAAATGAGGTCTCACACAAATCCATTGATGGGAAAATTAAAAATGCAACTAAAATAAGGGTTTTCATTTTTTGGAAAGTAGTAAGTGTAACAAACTATATAACTCTGCCAGGACTGCGCTGACCTGCAGAATAGAGATAACGCCATTTGTACTGCACAGTGAACTCGAACCCACATAAAAATGGCAAAATTATTTTTTTCCCACCATTGCCCATCACAATGAATTTTTGGGGTTTCCCAGTTCCTTACCCTGTATAAAAACAAGCTTTCATAAAAAAAAATTACAAAAATTAAAAGTTCTTGAAAGGCAGAGAGGAAATAAAAACATGACGTATTCATAAATCGCTGCGATGAAAGGGCGTTAAGCGGAGGGGCCCTATAACTTTCTAATACAGGCAGTCTCCGGTTTATGAATGGGAAAGGGACTTTAGGTTTGTTCTTAAGTTGAATTTCTATGCAAGTCAGAACAGATATATTTATTAAATTTAACTCCAGCACAAACTTTTTTTTTTTTGGGATAGTGCAGGGAAGGGGTTTTACATGCTGTGGCATGCTGGAACTTGTCATTCCACAGCTACTATCTGGAACTACAAGTGCCAGCATTCCCCATAGGTCTCCGTTTGTAACTAGGGGACAGATGTAAGTCGAAACGTTGTAAGTCGGGGAATGCCTGTATTACCTCAACAACCTACCACAGGACAGATCCTCTTCTCAACAATTTGCTAAAGTTGCCACGTGTATAGAAAGGGAGCGCTTAGAAGATAAACACAGATTCTATTAAGAGGGGTGGGCCAGGACCCAGACTGTCTTCCAAAACAGTTAATGTAACCCTGCTTTCTATAGATCCTGTATGGCATGGAAATCTGTAGATACATGTAGGTGCTGCTGTGAAGATCATTAGTGGTATATAACCTATTACCGATAGTGGTGCCTGTTGCCTCTCTCCCACTGCGCTGCTTGCTTCATTGTCGTAGTGATCATGTCAAGTTTCTGTATTAGAAACAGAACCACAATGTAAAGTTGATGCTGCGTTCAGAATTTATTTTCTGTTTTTCTGCATTGGTCGTGTAATTTATTTGGTTTATCCATGTGCAGATCTAGACTGCATTGGTAATAAGTTAGCCGAATCACACGCAGCTGAGGCAGATGCAATATACATTGTTTGTATGTGTGTATATACATATATATATATATATATACTGTAATACACAAATGCATCAAATAATAATATTTGCAAATAGGAATATAATAGTAACCAAAAAACGAAGGGCGACATGTCTGAAAATTGGCAGCGCGTGGCAGTTTTTAGGTGCATTAAATCAGTGGAAAGTGCGCCAGAGAGAGCCTCTCAAAAATCTGGCATCAGGTATAGCCTCAATAGTAAACTTAATGCACCTAAAAAGGTGCATTGCGCAAATCGCGGTGCATAGCATATCATTGGCAGTGTATGCAATGCGCTTATCGAGGCGCATTGCGTTATGGAGGCGCACAGCGTGTCATTGCTACTATATGTAATGCACCCTTTTAGGCGCTTTACAATGTGTTGTGGCTGGCGTATAATGTGCCTAGTTTTGGTGTACGACAGTTCATTTGCATCGAGAATATGGTGTCAAGAGTGTTTTTGGCGCAAAGTAGACCAAAAAACTAGTGTTTGTGTTTTGGGACATGTTGCCCTAAATGAAAAAGAAGCGATTAAAAATGCTTTGTAACGGCGCTGTTATGCAGCATAACGTACTCGCAACGCAACCGAACCGTGTGGCCTCACCCTCAGCTGTCACTGTAATTACAACATTTTATTCCTGAACTAGGATCCTCAGGATAAACATTGCTTTAGGTCCCTCTGAGTTGTGGGTGCAATATTCTCATGTACTAAACTGCAGCTATATTGTTGGAACGCTTCAAGATGAGCAACCTCTGTGACACACTCCAAAACCATTACCAGGGAAGGGAACAGACAATGATCTGGCACTAATTAAGGCACACTTAGAACTGGCTGAGTCTTCGGAGCATCCAAACATGTAAAGAGCTTGTGAGTCTTTTAGGAGTGTATCTTGTCTGGCTCATTCATTATCTGTCTGTTGAACACTCAGCTTTCCGAATGTCCATTACAAGTGATGCACGACGTGCGTTACACCCACCTGCTGAAATAGTTAATAATGTCTGATTGGTGAAGGGAGTGCAAACTGGAACATAAACCAAGCCCATTGTGATGACACACAAGGCCGCTAACCCCCCCACCCCTAATCACTATTAGAGCACCCTTGACAGCTTGTGTCAGCGACCACCATTGTCCTATACATCCAAAGTGTTGCCCACGTTGAAGGTTGCAGCTGGGGCACAAACAGAAAGGCAACAGAAAGAAAGCCCACTGATCCTTGTCATGCTGTAAAAATGTAACTTGGCCATTTCAATATGGCCATTAAAGGGGTTGTCTCACTAATTTGATTCATCTCACCTCAGTCCTGTTTTTTTCAGTTTCATTTTTTGAATTCAGGGGCGTGTTTACTGGCATCTACTGGCCTGCAGTGATGAGCTGCTGAGGACACCAGGTCTGTAGCTATAGCTACCTTAGGAGCTGATTCATCGGTTAATAGAAGGGATATCTAGGAATAGGTAGGTGCAAAGTGACTTGTTTTTACAAGATCTTTAACATAAGAAGCAAACCACGTAGTGAGAAAACCCCTTTAATACAGTAGCTCTCACTCTGCTTCCCAGAATCCTGAACAGGAAACATGCCTATAAATATATCTACAATGCATGCTGCATACAAAGCTAAATTTGCCTTCCAGGACTCTCAGAGGGCTGTAATGATGGTTGTCCCCCAGCTTACCCAGAATCCTTTCATACATATGCTGTATTACTGCTAAACTATGAACAGTTTGCCAAATTGGAACGCTATGGAGCCTGTAATGCCCCTCCTCACCCTACCTTGCAGCAATCCTGAACAGCGCACTTGGCTGTATTGCCGTATTTCTAGAACGAGTTGCCTTCAGAACTGGGGAATATAGGGCGACATGTATGAAATTTGGCTTGGGGACGCCAAATTTCATGCAAATAAAAAAGGCATATAATGCGCCTGATTTATGAACCCGCTGTACAGCAGGTCATAAATCAGGCACATTCCAGCACTCGGGCGACAGTCTGGATCAAGTAGACCACTTTGAAAGTGGTATATAAACCAACAAAAAAGACAGAGAAGGGGCGCACAATAGTGAAGTAGGTAGGTACTAAATAATACCAACTACAAAAAACAGCGTGGTGTGCTCACCATTTTTTGTTGTGCAGATATCAGAGGCACAACACTTGTATATATGTTTGAAGGGGCTCTGACCGAGCTTTGGAACACGGCAGCTGGCAGACTTTTAAAACCAAACGCCACAACAGCGGAGATAAATATCCGTAAAAAACAAAAGGGGGACTGCGGCGCTCGTGCAGGAGAAAAACGAGGAATGGATTATCCCCAAAATTAAAAAGTATACATTTATTTCTAAAAACACAAAGACAATTAAGACCTTTGCATAATTAAAACCATGCAACAGACTTACGCGTTTCGCGTTGTACTTGTACCTCTGATGAAGCGTTGGTTGGCAACGCGAAACGTGTAAGGCCTGTTGCATGTATTTAATTATGCAAAGGTCTTAATTGTCTTTGTGTTTTTAGAAATAAATGTATACTTTTTAATTTTGGGGATAATCCATTCCTCGTTTTTCTCCTGCACGAGCGCCGCAGTCCCCCTTTGAAAGCGGTATACTTGTTCCAGCTGTAATGCGTCCAGAAATGCCGTAGCGAAGTTATAAATATGTAGCTTCGCTACGGTTCTAGTGCGCCCCACCTCCTGCACGTCCCACGAGATCGGGTGCATTACAAAGCGCCGCAAGCGCTACGTAATGCGCCCAAGAGTCGCGTGCGGGAGATTTGAAACTGTATGAACGGGACAGCGCCTGACCCCAGGCTGAAAAGACGCCAGATATCTGGTGAAGCCCCGTTCATACATGTCGCCCATAATGTCAGCTGATACCCAGCTTTTCCAGGGACAGATATAACAAGCAGCGTGATACAAATCAAGATCACTTTTCCTTTTTTGTTTTTTTTTTGTAGAAGAAAATCCTCTGTTTTCTGTCTGCAATCATCTCTGCTGTATATAAAATCTTCGGCCTTGCCAACACCAGTCTTCATCTTGCGGCCTCCACATCCCCACATTTTATAAGCTTTCACAGATTTGGAAGTTGAAAAAAAACTTCTTCCGCAATAATCAATGCTGCAAACTCGCCTCCCCTGAGAATGAGACTGACAATAGATTTACCCGTTCCAGATGTTTGTCTATTATGAAGCATCAGCACTTTCTTAATAAAATACATGTCAAGTATCTGATGCAGATGAGGCTTGGGAAAGGCGCGGGGCTGGAGAAGCCTCCTCTATGTGTCCCTTGCTTAGATTCCTGCAGTAATGGCTCGCCCGGACCCCTGTCTGATGCTTGATTGTGGGCTGACTTAATTATCTTGTTTTCATGAAATCTTAAACCGCTGAGATTTTGGTTGTTGTGCGGAGAAGTATCTATTACGACAACGCGGCGGGCTCTTGTCATATTAACCCTTTCAGAGGCTGTAACCCTTTGTGTGCTGAGCCGCGCGCTGTCCCTCTGGTGACCTCATCCTATGAAAGACCCTTTTGTAGACGCTCTTGTGTTGGTGTAATTTGTACTGATATAAAGAGCGAAGGTCCTGGGCGCAGCACTGGCTGCGTTGTTTTGGTTTTCATTCCCGAACTCCACAAATGAACTCTTTCCAAAAGACTAAAAACGCTTTTAGGAGAGGAAAAAAAATTCCAGATTTGTCTATTCAGAGGAAGAAGTAAGGGCGAAAATGGTTTCTTGGGTTTTTTGCACAAAAAAGCAAGTAAACAGATGAGTGGAAAGGAAAATGGGACAAGACGGAGATGTTCATATCTGATCTTTTTTTGGTTTTATTTACTATTAAGGTTCTCGGAAAGATTGTTCACTGGGTTCCAGGGGAAAGTGCACTATTCAATGGAATGCAAGGTCCTGAGTCATTCTGTGAATAATTCTGTATGAAACCAAGAACTGTTTCCAGAAAAACTGAGCAACACTACTACAGTACTGCCCCCTTGTGGAAGAGAACAAAGATGTTAAAAGACTGCCCCCTATGAACAAGAATATAATGAATATAAATACAGCTCCTAAGTAGAAGAATATAGTTACTATAATACTGCCTCCTATGTACAGGAATATGACTACTATAATACTGCCCTCTATGTACAGGAATATAACTACTATAATACTGCCCCTTATGTACAAGAATATAACTACTATAATACTGCTCCTATGTTCAAGAATATAACTACTATAATACTGCCCCCTATGTACAAGAATATAACTACTATAATACTGCCCCCTATGTACAAGAATATAATTACTAAAATACTGCCTCCTATGTACAAGAATACAACTACTATAATGCTGCCCCCGTTGTACAAGAATATCACTACTATAATATTGCTTCCTATGTATGAGAATATAACTACTATAATACTACCTCCTATATTATAATACAGTCTCTGTGTACAATCATATAAGCACTATAATAATGCCCCCTATGAACAAACATATAACTGCTATAACACTGCCCCCTATATACAGGGATATAACTACTATAATATTGTCCCCTATATGCAGATGTATAAATACTATAATACTGTCTCCCATGCACAAGAATATAACTATTGTAACACTGCCCCTATGTAGAAGAATATAACTACTATAATACTGCTCCTATGTAGATGAATATAACTACTATAATACTGCTCCCTATGTACAAGAATATAACTACTATAATACTACCCTCTATGTACAAGAATATAACTACTATAGTACAGCCCCTATGTACAAGAATATAACTACTATAATACTACCTTATGTAGAGGAATATAACTAATATAATACTGCCCCTATGTAGAAGAATATAACTAATATAACACTGTCTCCTGTGTAGAAGAATATAACTTTTGTAATACTGTGGTCTATGTACAAGAATCCATCATAAAGATAACAATGGTGGGGTCCTATCAGATGGACTCCACAGAGACAGATTAGGATGGAACGCCTTCTAGAGGACCTGTTGAGTTTTCTGACATGTTGGTATTTACAGGTACTTGTATTTCCCATGTTATAACTCTTGAGCATTTGCTTTTCCTCCTGTAAACTGATGAAGATATTTACAACATGGGGTGACCACTCTCCTTGTCAAAGGGCTGCATCCCTGCTGTATCCCATACATCCAGCATAGATTGTACAATGAGAAAGAGTGCCCCCCACTGGTAACAGCTATGTATAAGCAGGGCTGGCACAGCACAGAATTGCTTTTCTTATTATTTCACGGGCAGTACAAGTTTTTCGTTAAGCAGACATGTCAAGTGAGAACATATGTTACTCCACAAGGATGCGGCCGTAACAACTGCCAACGCCAGCACATGAAGGGCAGCATTGTGGTTGTAGTTTAATAAGATAACCAATACATTGGCATGGTAGTAATGTGACACGAGGTAAGCCACAAATACACAATGATCATGTGTGGCTGGGAAGGAAGGCAAAGTTGAGCCTTGTTGACAAGTTTGTCCTAGGGATGACACTATGTGGAGTTGTCTTAATATTTACAGCTACATGTAGGGGGCTTGTTGCCCGGGTCATCCATAAAAACACGGGAAGCTGCGTCACCAAAAGGGGTTCCCTATTAGATCTATTAGAAGGCCAAGTGATACTAGGGACACAAGCACAGTCTATTCTGCCCACCCAGAGCTGAGCTTAATCACGTATAGTGAAAACTTCTGTAAGTTTCTAATATAACTAGGGCTACATGAATGAACGGGGATGTGCCTGTTTTCTGGCGGGATTTGAGCCAAAAAACCTGTCGTAGCCCTATTCATCAGCTACATGAAGTCTCCTACACCAGAATCTTGGCATGCTTGACAGACCTCACACTTTTGTATGCGGCAATTCCACGGGCCGCGTCGCGCCAAATTCGTACAATGCACCACATTTATGAATGTGTCGCAATAAAATGTGGTGCAAACCGGTCATACCAATCCATCTCAATTTCATAGGGGCGAGGCGGAGACAAATTTTGGCGCATTCATATTCTATGCACACGTTTATAAAGTGCTGTGAGACACTTTCATGCAGACTAACTTACTGAGAAGTACGACTGTCGAGGCGGCGCCACTTTCCATACATGTCCCCCTTAGTGTTTTACCTCCTCGCCATTTTCAAGAATTCTTTTAAATTATATAAACCTGGAAAAAAAATCCCTTTAAAGAGGCATCTGCACCACAGATGACCTCCTCATAGACAACTACTTGTTGGGTAGACTGCCAGCAATGTTAACAGACTGGTGGACACTGGAGTAAGGATCTGGCTCCAGACCTATCATAAAGTTTCTATTAAGTAATGTATTCCTTGGTCTGTGACAAAAGAGAGCGAGATCATTTTTGTAACTGGCTAGAAAGACCAAAATGGAACTTTCTGAACCTCAAAGGGGCAAAAAAACGTCCATTTCTTGGCTGGGGACCTGGATTGTTTATTGACGCTTACTGGATCTAGCTTTATAGTCCATGGTTAGCATTACATAACAGACATGACGTCACAGTAGAGTTACCAGATCCCTACGGTAAAGTTTCTATGTTATAAGAGGCAATGTTCCCCACGATGCCTCAAACCTCCGAGGAGCTAAAATGGTGCTGGAGTCGAATATGTTATTATGCACTTATCAAATCTCTTCCAAATGCCCTCCCAAAACCATAAAGAGCATCCCTTTAAAAAGGCCTTGATGGTTTCACCACAGATGACCTCCTCATAGACAACCACTTGTTGGGTGGACTCTGCCAGGAATATTAACAGACTGGTGGAGACTGGAGTAAGGATCTGGCTCCAGACCTATCATAAAGCTTCTATTAAGTAATGTTTTCCTTGGTCTGTGACAAAAGAGAGCGAGATCATTTTTGTAACTGGCTGGAAAGACTAAAATGGAACTTTCTGAACCTCAATGGGGCAAAAAAACGTCCAGTTCTTGGCTGGGGCCTGGATCGTTTATTGACGCTTATTGGAGCTAGCTTTAGTCCATGGTTAGCATTACGTAACAGAAATTACGTCACAGTAGAGATACCAGATCCCTATAGTAAAGTTTCTATGTTATAAGAAGCAGCGTTCCCCACAATGCCTCAAACCTCCGAGGAGCTACAATGCCGCTGGAGTCGAGTATGTTATTATGCACTTATCATACCTCTTCCAAATGCCCCCCCAAAACCATAAAGAGCGTTTTTTTCAATAACGGGATCTTCGGAAGGGAAGGTGGGGGACATCAAGCAGAAAGATCAGGTGAAAGTAGAGGGACAAACAAAGCCATAAATCCTTATTTTAGGCGCCTGCCTTAAAGCCCTGACTCCGGCAGATACAGTGTTGCCTGTAAATGTTACGTCTGATTAATCGGCGACGCTAAGTGACACGTGAACTTTAACATTAATATGATATTATTTAAATAACAGTTTGTGGGTTTTTTTACCCCTAAAAATGATGAATGATTTTCCAACATGAAGCGAGAGGTTCCTTTAATGAGATCTGACAGTATGGGAGACGTATGCCGAGGGTTGGATACGGCTGGCGGGGCAGAGGCCGCCCTCCCTGCCTGATTGTCTGCACGCTCTGGAGCATCTATTTCAATTGCCGCGCCTCTCCCTCCTGGATTGCACATTTAGATAGTGTCATTTTCATATTACTCTTAATCAGCCTGTCCGAGGGCCCCATGCTGAGGTGGGAGGCTGCAGCGCACGAACACTTAACCCCTTCATGGGCCGATCTACTGCCATTACAGTTCTTTAAAAAGTCCAACAAAAAGAAGAAAAGTTACTATGACCTGTGCCTTCATGGTTTTCTGTAGAACATGGTGAGGAACCGCACAGATAGGCCGACAATGAGAAACATTATGTGTGAAATAGGGAGATCCGATTGTGAGCTCCGAGGGAAAGGGTTGATGGGACTGATGTAATGTATATAAGTAGAGTACACTTCAAAAACCTTAAGATCAGGAATGATAGGGATGATAGAGTCTCTTTAAATAAGGAAGATTAGACTGTGAGCTCTCAGGTCAGGGATGCTTGGAGTAATATGTTGTGTGAGATAAAGAAACTGGACTGATTAGAGCGCTTTAAGCCTATGTACAGCGCTACAGAATATATGGGTGTTATATAAATCAAAGGGAATAAATAAAGCCTCGGTTTTTCAGTAGGAGCCGCACTATGTAAAGGAAGAAATCGTGCTCCTACCTCTCTTACCTTCGTAACATTCCAGTCAGGATTCTGGAGCTCTTCCCCAGGTTGGTGTCTGTTTCTCTTAGCTAGGGAAGGGAGGCAAAAGGGAAAAAGAGCATTTTCCATTTGAAAATGGCTGAGACAACAATTACGCGCACACACAACAACGCGCACACACACAACACGCACACACACAACACGCACACACACACACAACGCGCGCACACACACACACACACAACGCACACACACACACACACCACACACACACACAACGCACACACACACACACACACACAACACACACACACCATGCACACACACACACAACACACACACACACCATGCACACACACACCATGCACACACACACCATGCACACACACACAACGCACACACACACAAACCACACACACACAAACCACACACACAACACACACACACCACACACACCACACACACACAACGCGCGCACACACAACGCGCGCACACACACACACAACGCACACACACACAACGCACACACACACACACAACGCACACACACACACAACGCACACACACACACAACGCACACACAACGCACACACACACAACGCACACACACACACAACGCACACACACACACACACACAACAACACACACACACACCATGCACACACACACACCATGCACACACACACACCATGCACACACACACACCATGCACACACACACACAACGCACACGCAAACCACACACACACACACAACGCACACACACACACCATGCACACACACACACAACGCACACACACACACAACGCACACACACACACCGCAACGCACACACAACGCAACGCACACACACAACAACACACACACACCGCAACGCACACACACAACAACACACACACACCATGCACACACACACCGCACACACACACACCGCACACACACACACCGCACACACCGCACACACCGCACACACACACACACCGCACACACACACACACCGCACACACCACACACACCGCACACACCTCACACACCGCACACACACACACAACAACACACACACACACAACAACACACACACACAACAACACACACACCACAACAACACACACACCACAACAACACACACACACACAACAACACACACACCACAACAACACACACACCACAACAACACACACACCACAACAACACACACACCACAACAACACACACACCACAACAACACACACACCACAACAACACACACACACACAAAAAAACACACCACAACACATACAACAACACACACACCACACACACACAACAACACACACACACACCACACAACACACACACACTAGAGCAAAGGACATTGTGTGGACCCCAGTGAATGATGCTCAACATTATTCACACCTTTCGGCAGATGTAAGACATGGAGGGGTAGGAACAGGAGCCACTCAGAACTTTATCACTTTTATATTGACAAATATATAGTGAAATTTCTAAAATCTGGCATGCAATATTCCAGAGACTCTGATAATCAAGCATTTAAAGGGGTTGTCTCACTACATTGATTCATCTCACCTCAGTCCTGTTTTCTTTGTTTCACTTTGAATCCAGAGGCGTGTTTACTGGCTTCTACTAGGCTGCAGTAGAAGCCAGGACTGTAGCTATAGCAACCAGCACTGGTAGCCTATCGGGAGAGATCAAACAGGTCTGACTCTGTAGCTATACTGACCTGAGGAGCTGATGCAGCCCATACAAGAGGGGATATCTAGGAATCGGTAGGACATGGTTAATGGCAGCATATTGCAAAGTGATTTGTTTTTGCAAGATCTTTAACATAAAAAAGCAATCCTTGTAGTGAGACAACCCCTTTAAAAGGGTTTTCCAAGACTTTTATAAACCTCCCTACCACCTATGGTGAAATTGAAAATGAGCCTCCCATCACCACTGTTCCAGCACTGCCAAAGCTCCGGTGTCCCAACCTGGTCCATAACTGATGATGTCACATTCATGGATCACACGATGCTGCAGCCAATCACTGACCTCTGTGGTCACATGCTGTACATACAGCATCATGTGATCCATGAATTTGACCTCCAATCAGTGAACGACTGAGGGGAGAGGGGAGGAACGCGGGAGGTCTGGTAGTGCTGGAATGGTGGTGATGAGAGAATTAATTAAGGGTTAATTTTCTATTTAAGCGCAGTGAGAACTGGTAGGGAGGTTTTGGAAGACCCCTTTAGGTCCAGTAGCAAAAGGGGCCAGATTTTAATGTTCATGTTTTGCTTTCGGCTCTTGATCTTCCTGAGATTTCTATAGGACTGGGTCCCATGGTTCAGCAGCTGCAAGTGTTCAAAATCCAGGTCACTAATGTCAGCATGAGTTTGCTGGCAACATCACTGTTTCTCCTGTACAACATCGGGACCCCAGCCCTATCCCTACAGCGAAATCCAATTGTCCAAAAAAAAAAAATGTCTAACTATCCCACTGATGCCAGATTAATAGAAATCCAATGCAATTATTTTTTTTTAAATTAACATATATTTCCTAGTTTTATCTAACTAAAGCCTAATCTTCTGGAATGAAAAGTTCTGTAAATGTCTGAAACGTTGTGTTTCAACTCCTCATCTCTGCTTACAGTTAGGGTATGTTCAAACGGCGTGTTACGTCCGTGTGTTCATACGTTTATAGATGCGTGTTTGGATCCGTTGTTCTCACCCAAACATGTATCTAGCAATTAACAGTGTGATTTTACATTGCTTGCATTGTAAAACACGCATTGGCGTTCAGACGAGTGATCGCCGATGCGTATTTACTTGCGCCTTTCAGATGCGTCTTTCGGATCCGTGCAAAGAATTGACAAGTCTATTCTTGATCCGAAAGACGCAGCAGGCGCCCTATTTAAAACTATAGGGTGTGATCCTGCTGCAGCCAAAACGCATTCAAACCCGCACCTGCGTGTTGGATACGTTTTGGATCCGATTGACACAGTGTTTTTGGATGCGATTTTAGGATCCAAAACCAGATCCAAAAACGCTGTGTGAACATACCCTTATGGCGTTTAAACGCAAAATTTCATGTGCATAATAATAGCCTAGAATGCGCCTGATTTATGAACCTGCTCTACAGAGGGTCATAAATCAGACGCATTCTAGCACTTGTACAACATTTCTGGCTCAGGTATAACACTTTGAAAGTAGTATACCTGTTCCAGCAGTAATGCGCCTAGAAATGCCATACAGAAGCCATAAATCTATAGGTTGTAGTGCGCCCCGCTCACCCCCTATGTAATGCGCCTGATAATGGAGTGCGAGCCATTTAAAAATGTAGCGAACGGGGCTGTGCCCGATACCGGGCTGAAAAGAGGCCAGATATCTGGCGCAGCCCCGTTCATACATGTCGCCCTTAGTGTACTGAAATATCGAAAAGTTGAATAGCTGCCATAGGACTACATCTAACCATATGACACAAGTGAATGGCTTGTTACAGTGGGTCAGCTCTTTTTAATAACAAGTCCATTTGACATCAGCAGTAAGGCACTCTTCACACTTCAATCAGAGGTCCTGTTCGGGAGTGACAAAAAAAAGCAGTGCAGTATGCTGCACTATTTATTCGGGTAAAACGATGGACACCACAGCGGAAATCCAGCAGACCCCATTGTAGTCATAGGGGTACATCAGGCACTGTTAGTGTACAAATAAAATCTCCGACACAGATATGAACCAGGCTTTAGCCAGGATGTAAAACAAGAATGCTCCCAATCACTCACTGACAGTCATCAGGGATCTGGTGAGGACGGTAAAAGTTGCAGAATTTTTTTCATCACGATTGAGCTTCGTTTATAGGAGACTGGAAGAAACTTTCGAGGAGCAGAGTAACTGTAAACCTTTTAGGCTTGAAACGCATCTGCAGTTCTCAATAGAACTTTATGAACCAAAGCCAAAAGCAGATCTAACGGGAGACAGAAGTACAAGTCCTTCCTTTTGAATCCACTGATGGCTTCCATTCAGAAAACATCCACAAAAACTTCATGTGTGATATCAACCTTAGGATTTTAGATACAACTAATCATCAGCCGGCTGTCACAATGAAGGTACAGGACAGCAGCAATGGCCGCTTACCCGGTCTCTCGCTCGCTGGATCTTCTCCCGGTCCTGGCTCAGGTTTTCCAGAATGTTCTGACCAACTTGCTCTGTAGACAAATGAAAAAAAAGAAAACACGCATTTCAGTCTGGAACATCACAAAACTCAGGCTGAAACATAATGTTACCTCTATATGTATTAGAAAGTAATCAAATATTTATTTCCCATACCCTTAGATAAGAGGTGTCAAATTCATTTAGGCCCACATCAGCATTATGGTTTATACAGCATTACAGTTTGTAACTGCAAGAATGTATAAATATAACTAATTCTTAACATATTCTTAAATAATCTGAGACGCCGTATGCACCAAATGTTCCACCAGAGAGGTTATGGTGCACCACCTGGTCAGTGAAAGGTCAAGATGTCCTATAAACCATTAGGACGTACTGGGCAGCACTAATCAGGTATGGGGCAGGCTCATTCGCTGAACCCACTCCACTGTGGTGGGTGCCAGCTGCTCGATTTGTGGTGGGTGCCGGAGACATGGCAGATTCCAACCATTTAGACATTACAGTAAATGTAACCGCAGCGTCTAAGTCATTAGAAAGTGGGTCCGTGGTCCATGGCGGGGTTGCTATGCGATCACAAGGTGTGATCATGGCAGCTGGAGGCCTAATGGAACTCTAGCTGCCATCTTTGTATTCCTATTATATGGAATGTATGACAGGGTGTAATAGGAGAGCAATGTAATTACTATGCTGAGTATAATACAAGAAATTTAAATTTTCCAGATTAAAAAAAAATATTAATTTTTTTCTAAAAAACCACTTTTCATTTATCATATACAGTTGAAACCAGAAGTTTACATATATAAAAAAACACATCTGTATATTTTTCTCACTATCTGACATGAAATCAGATAACTCCGTTTGTCAATTAGGAACCAAAATCTAGTTATATTTTGGCCAAAAAAAAATGCCCAGTAAACAAAATGAGAGATTAGTTTTTTTAAAAGCATCTTTTCATTACATTTCATGAAACAGAAGTTTACATATATTTCACATTGCTATTTTTTTTATTGAATGAATTCGAATAAACCCGTTTAGGTATGAAAAATTAATATAGGTATTGCAATTAGACAACCAGAGACTGAGAGAGGTATTTTTTTAAAGCTTTTATATTTCTCAAATTGACAAATTTCATAGTTTTGACATTGGCATAAATGAAGACTTGTATCAAGCGTTGGACTTCCAAAGCTTTCAAAAGTTGGTATTGCCCATCTTCTCAACGGTTACTGAACATGTAGTCCCTTACGATGCCTACTTTCCATATTTCGTAGGCATTAGCACTATCGAGTTGACTCAAACAGATTGGTATTAAATTGATGATTTTTTAAAGATCTTGCAAAAACAGCACTTGATTGTGCCATAACAGTATCTGCCTTCTGTACCTATGAGGCTGCATCAGTCCTCAGTCAGTATGCTAAGACCTGTTTGATTATCCGATAGGCTGCCAAGCATATTCTATAGCTACAGACCTGGCTTCATTGACAGTAGTGCGTAGACAAACGTCCAAGTTGAATCAAATGAAACAAGGAAGAAATGTGGGTGAGCTGAAGTAATTATGAGCAACCTTGCCTAGGCTGATGCTTGCATGTCCAGTGTTGAACCATCCATAACTATGCTATGGTCGTTCCATATGATGCCATCTATTTTGTGAAGTGCACAAGTCCCTCCTGCAGAAAAACAACCCCTATAACATGATGCTGCTACATCCATGTGTCACAGTTAGGATGGTGTTCTTATGCTTCCAAGCTTCTCCCTTTTTTCTCCAAACATAACGATGGTCATTGTGGCCAAACAGTTCAATTTTAGTTTCATCAGACCACAGGACAGGTCTCCAAAAATGCAGGTCTGTGTTCCTGTGCATTTGCAAACATTAATCTGGCGTTTAGATGTTTCTTTTGGAGTAATGGCTTCTTCCTGGCAGAGTGGCCTTTCAGCCCATGTTGATACAGTACTTGTTTCACTTTGGATCATGACAAATTCTTACCAGCTTCCGCCAGCATCTTCACAAGGGCTTTTGTTCTTGGGTTGATATGCACATGTTGTACCAAAGCACGTTCATCTCTGAGACACAGAACCCGTCTCCTTCCTGAGCGGTATGATGGCTGGACATTCCCATCTTGTTTGTACTTGTGTATAATTATTTGTAGAGATGAACGAGGCATCTTCAAGTATCTGGAAATTGCACCCAAGGTTGAATAAGACTTGTGCAAGTCCACAATTCTCTTAGGGTATGTTCACACGGTCAAATTTCGGCACGCATTTCACGTCGTATTTGCGCTCTAATACGAGCGAGATGCACGCCGAAATTACGGTAATCCACAGTTCTCATAGAGAACTATGGATTACGGCTCCGATCCCCACTCGTACAATACGATCGTATTGTACACACGGGGAGATAAGTGACACGTCAGTTACTTGCAGCGAATACGCGCCACATGTAATGACAGTCTATGAGGCCGGCGGGCTGCCGGTCCCCCTGCGCCGCGGGAGTACGCGCCGATCAGTGCAACTCCCAAACACCCGGCGTAATTGCGGGACGTACTGTACGCCCCGCAATTAAGCCGTGTGAACATAGCCTTACTGATATCTTGGCTGATTTCTTTAGACTTTCCTATGACAATACACTCAGAAGCAGTGTGTTTCTGGTTTGCAATTAAAATACATCCACAGGTGTGTCTCTAATTAACTCATATGTTGCCAATAAACCTATAAACCAATAAATCAGAAGCTTCCAAAGACATGACATCAACATATGGGCTGTCCTAAATTGTTTAAAGGAATAGTAACCCTATTTTATGTAAACTTTTGACTTTGCAGAAAGTAATAAAAAATGCATTTAAAAAATCTCTCACTCCCTCTCTCATTATTCTGGCATTTGGCAAACATATATAATTTTGGTTCCTAATCGACCTAAAACAGGGAAGGTTTATTCTGATTTCATGTCAGATAGTGAGAAAAACATGCATATGTGTCTTTTTAAATAGTGTAAGGAAACTTCTGGTTTCAATCATATATCTATACTTACATATGAAGCAATAAAATAATCAACAAAATTGATATCACAATGTAAAACTCCACTCTAATACAACATCATGTGACTTATCCCACAAGGTATCAATAGAAACTAGACCTCGCACCACAAAGAGTGAGTCAGCACACAGCTCTGCCAGAGAAAAATGTAAAAAACTGGTTTCAGAAAATGGCAATACGAAGAATTTTTTTCAAAACATTTTTTTCATTTTTAAAAGTAGTAAAACATACCAAAAATTACGCAAATTTGGTATCGCTGGCATCAAGCCGACTCGCAGAATAAAGAGAACGTCATTTTTGGCGCTCGATGATGCATAATTGTTTTTTTTCCAGTTCCACCCCAGAATTAATTTTTGGCCTATCCATTATATGATGCATTAAATTGTACTAATGGTACAAATACAACTTGGTCAGAAGGAAAAAAAATCCTGATCTGGCTATGTTGACAGAAAAATAAAAGTTGTACCTCTTGGAGATCGAGAGGAAAAATGAAAAACTGAAGGGGTTACGGTTGAAAAATAGCTATCCCCTTCCACTTCTTTACCCAGAGCTTCCTTCTTTGGTGGGTGGTTAAGGTGCCTGGGTGGAGCGGTCAGATCTGTATTATCACCTGTGGGTTGCTGAACAAAGCGGTGTGGAGGTGCATGCCAGAGTTTTGAGTTTAAGATGGTGCCAGCTCCCCGTGCTGACGCAACAGACTCTGCCGAGCATTGGATGTGTTCTCCGAGAAAAGTGGAGACCCATTCTTCTGCATCAGGACTTTGCCCCTGCTTGCTGTGTCTAGGCTCTCATGGGCCACATAAAATGATGTGACGGGGCAGATTTGGCCCGCAGGCCTTGAGTTTGACACGTGCCCCAGATGTTTTCTCTAGGTATCTAAATAAAGACGAACATCTATGAGCAATCCTCAAAGTCATTATCTCTGTTTAAAGGGGTTTTGCCAGGACGTGCCTTATCTGCTAAGAAGCAAATGTAAACAAGCCACGGAGCTGAGAGAGAGAGAGACACAGCCAGAGAACAGAGCTGCATAAGGGATCGTGTGAAATGTTCACTGAAATAATCAAACTACAACTTATTGATTCTGTATATATAAGACAACAGCTTTCTCCACAGCAGCTTCTTCATGTTCTCTGTCATCAGATAAAGCAGGGATCTACTCAGATAATCACACTACAACTAGTTTATTCTGTATACAAAAGAAAACATATTTCTACCCGGTGCCTTGAAAACTTCTGCAGCTCAGTCTCATCAGATAAGAAGCTTTCTCTGTGCAAGCCGGGCCAGCAGCTCTTGTCAGGCCGTATCTAGTGCAAGCTTTTAAGTAACTAAGGGCAGGTAAGGCAGCATGTAGCTCTATCAGGCTGCAATTTTTGTAATCACATGTATTTAGAAAAGTGATTAAATACCCATTTTGGAGGATCCCACATCAACATTACATCGTGGCAAAACCCCTTTAAGGAAGGTGACCACCAATGTGGCCACTAACCATAACGCGCTACTTCTTCCAGCGCTCTGCTGTTCCCATATTTCCTATAGAATATAATATAGATTGTCCAGCCACCTCTTCGCCAAACATGGAGGACCCGGGTGAGGGTTACAGCAAAGGCCTTCCACTAATCAAAGGTTTATGTGGTATTCTATCAATAGGATAGAAACTGAGATCTGCAACATATCTTCACAGATGTAGCAGATTTTAATTGGTTATTGAACCATTGCATTTCCAATTTATTTGCCTTTATTATGGAGCACAACAAAAGTTATTCTTCTCCGTTATCACATCCTCAGTATACGGATGATGGATCTTAGTCCCTGTTTCCTAGGTTCTGGCAGTAACATCACTAGACCTGGCTGAGTTCTGAGAGTTGTTGCTCTTGCATTCAAGTGACAAATATACAACGTGCTAATTATTCTGAGGAATGTGGAGACGGAGCTCGGAGTAAATATGGAGGTCACGCGGGTTCTAGACGGGTCTGTAGAAATAATTACAGTTTAGCTGCAGAGGACGGCTGACTGGGAGCATCCATACAGGAACCGGAGCTATTCCTAGAATACCTGTCCTGTACACACGGTGGATGTCATTTACTGGCAGCCAGAACAAGTTGCTAGACACTGCAAATCAGTTACATCTGTTCATAGAAACCAGTAGGCTGCATTTATATGTACTGGTGGCCAATATATCTGGTAAATAACTAATCTATTTTCAATATAATTGCATAATAAGTGATGTTAAGGACTCTGAAAAAGTTGGGAGGGGGTTGTCATGATTGTACCCAAGATCTTCCAAAAACAGATATTGCTATAAAATCATTAAATTGAGTTTCCAATTTGACTGCAGTCCTGGAGAGAAGAGAGATTTGAGCAACTGTGTTTAGCTGATAGGGCATCATCTACTGTATGCTGATACACTGTAAGGGGCCGTTCACACAGCGTTTTTGGACCCAAAAACCGTATCCAAAAACGCATTGGCGATCGGATTCTAAACAGATCCAACACATATTGAACATGCAGCTGCGTGTTTGGACGTGTGTTGGATGCAGCAGTTTAAAACAAGTTTAAAATAGTTTAAAATAAGGCTCCTGCTCTGTCTTTCGGACCAACAACTGACGTGTCAATTCTTGGAACGGATCCGAAAGACGCAATGAGTCACGCATCGACGATCACTCGTATGTTTCAAAGTAAAAGCAATGTAAAATCACACTGCTCATTATTAGATACATATTTGGGTCCGTTTTGGGTCCGACAGATGGATCCAAACACGTCTCTAAAAACTTATATTCACATGGACTCAACACACCGTGCGAACATACCCTTACATACTCATCCACTTTGCGGATAGGAATAGGTTGGAGAAAAAGAGAAACAATTGCGTCCTGACGATAGTTATAGTCAGAGCCTAATTCCAAACACCAGTAGAGTATAAACCACGATCAATATCGGAAGGTAATTTATATGTATGTACAATATAGAACTTTTATTTCTATTTATTATGTAGGGGCTATAGTATATTTTTAATATAAAAAGTTATATTTTAAGGGGAGTTTTTTTGTTATTTTCTGTGATTATTATATGGCTATGTAGCTCTTCCTTTCGAAGGTATTTTTCTAGATTCTGTGATATTGACTTTTATTTCTACATTTAAAAAGTGTCTCAAATTCAAAATTAAATCCAATCAATGAACACCATGGTACCTTACCTGTGACCATCAGATACAGTATTATCAAATGGCAAAATATGGATACCGTAAAGTGAGAAAAAATCGAAAAACAGGGTCCTACCGGGTGGGTCCTGACGTAGTGATATGAGGCTCCTGATATATGGAAAGACAGATGTGGGGGGTCGTTAACTCTGGGTTTGTTTTTTGGTGCAGTTTTCGGATTCGGTCTTTCAATTAGTTTTTATGCTTCATAGAGCACTCTTGAGTATTTGGACAGGCATCCACACCAAAAAAAAGGCACACTCCGCTTTCTGGTCGTTTTTCATGCCATCCCATTCACTTCAATAGTAAATTTTCCACCATATTCCGAGTGAAATACGGCAGAAGATTGAACATGTTCTAGATTTTTTGAAAAAACGGCGGTTTTGAAATCTGATCTCAAAAGATTCGATCTGTGTAGACTACAGCTCAGATTTTCAATTGAGGTCTATGGGGATGGTATTACAATTGGCTATTACAGCCGGTGTTTGACGGTTTCTAAAATCTGAATCCACGTGGATTTTCAACTGGTAATGTGCACAAACCCTTAGACAGACTCCTTGGGGCCGTATCATCACGTTCAGGACTCCAAAGACATAGAATGGTCGCACCAAATATTGACTACATATTGATTTCTCTTTTGCTCACTCACTTTGATAAAAATAGACTATTGGCACTTCTATTTTTTCACACCTGCCTGAGATGTTTGCACAGTACTGCACATAAAGCCACACAAGCCCTTCAACTTTGTACAAGTAAATAGAAAAAAATGAAAATCTGCATACATTTACTTTCTACCCAGAGCAACAGTCAAAACCAAGCAAGAGACTTACTGCAAAATGTTCAAACTAGACACATTAGTTGACTAGGGTCGTAGTTCAAGTGAAAAGCACCCTATAGTAACACCTCCATGCTCATCACCTTCATGTGACCCCTCCTAAAGTAGACAGCAGAGTTAGGCTATGACTACACTGCATTGCATTACAATTGTGTTTTCGCCGCTTTTAGGATTTTAAAAGCGCCGAAAATACGATCGTTCGTGCAGCCCCATAGACTACAGTAGAAAAAAAAATGACCTGGTCATTTTTATTACGATCGTCTTTTGCCACCGGCGGGTTATACAATATGTACAATACGTCGGCACTTTTAGTTTTTTCGTCGTTTTCCCATACAATACAATTATGGGTGATGGCAAAAAAACGAAAATCGACCGTGGTTTTTGCACAAAACATGACAAAAGCCGCTTGTGTGCATCTGAAAGAAAATGTCCGGTTTCAGCCATTATTTGTCCGATGCAGTGTAGCCCTAGCCTGAGGGTTTACACCTCTTGTGTGTATGATCGACGGGGCTGATCGGAGCCTATGTTCAGGTCCCATAAGCTCGCTGGTACCTATGCCCACGTGGGCCAATGACCACCATCACTCCCAGTTACTCTCTATCATGCGTGTGTGGTATGGTCTCTCAAGGATTTTATGTTAATAGGGCTGTAGGATAAGCAGCTGCAAGATTTTCTGGTTCCACTTTTCTCGTGGCAAACATCAGAATTGGATGGTGTGAAATTCAGCTTGTTGGAATAATATTTAGCCTGACTGGCGTTGTCAGCAGACCATCACCTAGCCTTTAAAGGGAATCGGTCATGTTCAAAATGCAGACCAATCTGCGAGCAGCATTCTATTGAGCAGAAGAAGCGGAGCAGACTTATTAGAAAAGTTTCAGCATAAGTTGTCATTTACAATTTAGGAGTCCAGTAGGCAAGTTCTAATCACTGATTGACAACCCTCTCTGTATATGTGCATATCTAGACAGCTGTCAGTCACAGATCAGGACCGCCCCCATGAATAAATGACATGTTATACTGGAACTTTTCTAACAAAACCATTTACCAACATGTTTAACGCCTCCTGATCTACATGTGCCGGAAGACTGGACTGAATTTTTGACATGACCATTTTACTTTCAGATTGTTGACTTATTTATGGCCAATGTGACCAAAACTCTTCTAAAAGTAAATATTGTACCTGCAGAACTGACAATTACGTAACTCTGCAAGTTCAGAATGTCCCCGGGTGTAACCGAGGACAAACATCATGATCGACAGCGGTTGGCAGGGTGACAGATGAGGACAGTTTGTGCATTAAGACTAATAAGTCCCAAGTGTGTCACATTCCACACCTAACACTAATTACACACATCCCTGCCTTCCACATACACTTGGCACAAAGGCGTGTGCTGAGAGAACCTGTACATTACAAAGAAGAGATGTCCAGAGCTGAAGAGAAGATTACATCACCTTCTCATCACTTCACTACCATGCAAGAGACATGCAAAGAGTTTTTGGGACCCCCTCTAAACCAGCTTATGCCAGTTGCATCAATCACAAGTGAACTACACCGAGAAAACTTATCAAGGGAGTTCAGCGGACAGGTATAGAATATGGAGAGAGAATAGTGACCCCTGCAGGCAGTCCTGAAAGTTGCATTGGAGTATTATGTTACAATCCAAAGAAGGTAACATAGGGGAGAGAGGCAAACCAAGAGGTGAATCACAAACCTGGTTTACTGTGAGCTCTATAGCCAACAAGTCTAAACATTTTCTAATGCAATTGCATAAACTTGTATTCAATTCTTTAGTTATATTTTAGTTTGTTTTTATTTTGTGCATAAAAACTGGAAACCATCAACAAGCAGGATGCTGCTGACCTGTCTCGTTGTGGGTTTATATTGTGCCAAAAAAACACAGCATGAGACAGCTATAGTACCAGAGCTAAGGTGCCAACACGGGCCAAGATGGGAGAGAACAATAAAGCACTTAAGGGGTTCTCTGCTATGGACCCCTCCGGAACCAGCTGCCTGTCAAGACACTAAAGGGGTTCTCTGCTATGGACCCCTCCGGACCCAGCTGCCTGTCAAGACACTAAAGGGGTTCTCTGCTTTGGACATGTCCAGAACCAGTTGCCTGTCAATACACTAAAAGGGTTCTCTGTTGTAGACACCTCCAGAACCAGCTGCCTGTCAATACACTACAGGGGTTCTCTGCTGTGGACACCTCCGGAGCCAGCTGCCTTGCTGAAATGTCTTGCTGCAATGTCCACCCTCATTTCATCTTCATCATCCTGGTAGATGGCAGCAGATTTTTATCAAGGATGTCTCAGTACATTTGTCCATTCATTTTTCCTTTAGATACATGAAGTTTGCCAGTGCTGTATGCTGAAAAACAACCCCACACCATGATGTTCCCATCTCCAAACTTCACTGTTGCTATGATGAGTTGGGGGTGATAAGCGGCGTCTCTAGGCCTCCAAACATGATGTGTATTATGGCATCTAAAGAATTCAATTTTGGTCTCATGTGACCCAACTATATTCTCCCACTAATTCACAGGCTTGTCTAAACGTTGTTAAGAAAACTAAACATGCTTGAACACGTTTTTTGTTGAGCAATGGAGTCTTGCATGGTGAGTGCGCATACCGGTCATATAGGTTGAATACATAACTTAGGCTTGGGCTACACTGCAGCGGACAAAAAAACGGCCGCAAAAAACGGTTGCTTCTCGGTTTTTTTACATCACCCATACAGTTGTATTGTATGGGAAGACCCAAAAAACTAAAAGTGCCGGCATATTATACAACATTATACTTCTGATAATTCTTTTCACTGCACTGTCTGATATCTTGCAGAGAGCACCTGATCATGGTTGGTTTATGGTTATGTTATTTCCACTTCTGGATTATGGTCCCAACAGTGTTCACTGGAATTTTCAGTAGTTTAGAAATTCTTCTGTAACCAATGCCATCAGTATGTCTTGAGACAGCTCACTGATCATCATGAGATGTTTCTTGTGTGGCACCTTGGTAACGAGACAGGCCATCAGTTGAACCAGCTTATATTTTTCACTAAGTGGCAGGATTGTTTTCTAATTTCAGTGTCATGACTTTCCATGGCGTTTTGCACCTCTCTTTCTTCATGTATTCAATAATTTTTCCCTGTGTCGTATGTCATTATTACACATAACTTAATTTATGGACATTTCTGGTTTGATTTATTTGCAGCAAGGAGAGGGGTTTATAGAGAACTTTGGTATCCAGCAGACTGGTTTGTTATCCAGTATTCCCGAGACTGAAAATGAAGGAAGATTTATCTAGGCAGATTTGATATTTAAAAGAATCTTTCCCAGGGCCCTGAAAGCCAAATCTGCTGAGCCCTGCTGCAGTATGTGGGATGTTCTACTGTATAACTGGGCAGCTGTGTTCATTGCAGCTTTATTATTTATTTATTCATTACAGCGACTCTTACCTAACTTTTCGAGGCTCTACAATAGTAAATCTAATGACTTACGCTATGACATGGGTGCTGGGGATTTATCAGTGTAAAACTACACAGATCTAGCTATCTGCAGTCTGGTAAAGCTGGGTAACAATCTGTGCAGGTTGGTGATGGAGGATATATTGGCTAAATAAAATATACACAATGCTGCTCTGATATATTTTTGAGTCACGTGGGAATTGAGGATTTCTACCTCTATCAGTTTGGAAATGGTTATAAAGTCATCTCTAAAGCTTTGGGACCCAAAAGAACCAGTGTGAGATCCACTGTCCACAAATGGAGAAAATATGAAACTGTGGGGAACCTTCCCAGGAGTGGCCAGTCGTCCAACATTACGAAAACTTGTCCAAAAGGTCACAAAACACCCCACAACAACATCCAAAGAACTGCAGGCCTCAGTTAAGGTCAGTGTTCATGACTCTACCATAAGAAAGAGATTGTGCAAAAATGGCCGCATGGCAGTGTTCCAAGAGGAAAACCACTGCTGAGCAAAAAGAACATAAAGGCTTGTCTCTGTTTTTCCAGAAAATGTAAATGGAAAATCTTGATGATCCCCAAGACTTTTGGGAGAAGATTTTGTGGACTGACAAGACAAAAGTTTAACTTTTTGGAAGGTGTAAGTCCCAGTACATCTGATGTAGAAACAACACAGTATTTCAGAAAAGGAACATCAGACCAACAGTAGAACATGGTGGTGGTAGTGTGATGGTTGGAGGCTGTTTTGCCGTTTCAGGACTTGGAAGACTCCCTTTGATAAATGCAACCATGAATTCTTCTATCAACAAATTCTGAAGGAGAATGTCAGGCCATCTGTTCGTGTCCTCAAGATGAAGCGCATCTGGGTTATGCAGCAGGACAATGATCTGAAACACACCAGCAAGTCCACCTCCAAATGGCTTAAAACAAAATGAAGACTTTGGAGTGGCCCAGTCAAAGTTCTGACCTTAATCCAATTGAGATGCTGTGGCCTGAACTTAAAAAAGTGGTTTATGCTTAGAAACCCTCCAATGTGGATGAATTACAACAATTCTGGAAAGATGAGTACGCCCAAATTCCTCCAGAGCATTGTAAAAGACGCTTGATTGCAGTTGTTGCTGCTAAGGGTTTAGGTGGCAATTACTTTTTCACACAAGGCCCTGTAGGTTTTGATTACTTTTTCCCTTAATAATAAAGACCTTCATTTAAAAATTGCATTTTGTGTTTACTTGTGTTAGGTGTGTCTAATATTTAAACTTGTTTGGTGATCTGAAACATTTAAGTGTGAGAAACATTCAAAAGATTAAGCAATCAAGAAGGGGGCAAATACTTTTCATATCACTCTATTTGCAAAATAATGACATATATTACCCCTTCTAAGGCACACTCGCCTCTCACCCAGCCAGTCAGTAAGTTCTGCTCTGGACTGAAGAGGGGTAAATACCATGAAACAGGTGTCTGTAGAGGAACTTCAATGGCTTGACTTCAATTCCTTTTACACTGCAAGACTTCTGTGAGTCACATGTAAATTGTGGATTACTACACTGCTCCAAAAAATAAAGGGAACACTTAAAGGTGTTGTCTCATTACAAGCTTTCAGCCTATCTTTGTGCCTGCCTCCTCCCTCTTCCCCCCTCCCCTCAGCACACAGACAGCTCTCCTCCCTAACTACTAGACAGCAGAGGGGAGGGGGGGGGGGCGCGAGGGAGTTTGCTGCCAGGGTTAACCCTGTGTGTGCCTGCCTAGGTCTGGTGCAGGCTCTTGCTGATCGTCTCCACAGTCAAGAGACAGCAGAGAGAGGGCTGATCTATGAGTCTGGAGAGGTCTGTGAAGCTGTGTATGCTAATAGCAGAGCAGGGGGATGCAAGTGTTCCTATACCCCCTGCTCAGCATACAAATCTGCACATCTTCAGCAACAAACAGACCCTGTCAGAACAGACACAGGGCAGCTGTGAAGTGTTACTATACTCAGGATGTGTCACTAGTACAGCAGAGCATGAAGCATTCACATGCCCCCTGATCTGTATAGTATTAGTATAGTCACAGTTCCACAGACACATCATGATTATAGTAACACACAGGGTCACTGCTGTCACATATATTGATCAGCCTCACCTCTGCTCTTCTCAATCTGTGTAGAGAGCAGGAGGAAGCAGGCACACACAGGGTTAATCCACACAGACACAGAAGCCAGAGCCTTCCCCCTCCCTCCACTACAGAAGCATTCTGTGCAGGAGGGGCTCTCTGCTCTGACCTGTATTCAGAGGCTGATGAGTCATACAGACCTGACAGCCAGTCAGATAAAGATCAACAGGTCAGCTGCTATAGAGATTTGAGAAGCTGATGTACTACTGCTAACAGGGCTAACTCAAAATCAGTAGGACATTTGTAATGAACATATATTGCAAAGCTGCTTGTTTTTTAAAGATCTTTTAATTAAAACCCAATGATTGTAGCGAGACAACCCCTTTAAGGAAAACAATGCAACAGGAGAAACCCCTGGTGGTCTCCTGAGCATGGCAGACTTGGAGATGGTTATTAACTGCACTTGTATCATCAAAAGAGGAAGAAAAGCAGAGAAAGAGAGGCAAAAAGCAAGAGGCAGATTATAGGAGGCATGTGCACTCAATCATTTACAATAGCTGTAGGGTGGGCCCCCAAAATAAACTCTACTGGTGAGCCCAGAAACAACTTGAGCCCCTAAAATGAACTCCACCTGCGGGCCTTAGGCACCCCAGGCCGACACTGTAGGTAAGTATGCAACAAGCTACCCAACACACAGTTAAAGTAATCAATAAATGACCCAAGAAGGACCTAACCTGGAGAAGTAAGAAAGCAATCCAAGGTCCCCAAAACAGGAAGAGCTTGACCGCCTGACCCCAATGTGCATTTCGCTCAAGGGGAGCATATTCTTTTTTCAGTGAGTGTTTCTATAGTGTTTCTTACTGCTAACCCTCTTGTAAATTTGCCCAATTTACTTTAGGTGTTCTCTCAAATCTCTTGAAAGGTAAAACTGCTTGGAAAGAAAACAGAATGGGAAAGAGGGAATCATCAAGGCACATTTAGGCAAACTTGCCTTCTATGGGCTTTGGAAAGCTGTGTAGCTTTGCTTGAATTGTAATGGAGGCCACCATTAGCTATGTGAACACTAGCACCCTGATGCTTTATGTGTGTATAAAAAGTAATGGGACAATGGTATACAAGGGCAGCTATATGGCTCGGTGGTTAGCACCATTGGCTTGCACATACTCGACTGTGTTGGCTCTATTTGCCAAATGTACACAGTCTCTGTGTCGGACATAATAGCGTAGTCTACCAGGCTCCTGTATCTAGCACAGAAAACATGTATGCTCAGAAAATACTATGAGAATATGACTATGTTTGCTCTATTGTTCTCTATGGCTCCATGGTAGTATATTTCACGTTATGCTTTTTACCACAGACATAAATGGGGTGTGAGCTGCCCCCTATGTGAGGTTTTATCTGTTGTTCTTTTTTCTTTGTTTGGAGTTTGTGTTTATTGGCCCTTTACCGGGACCACAGATAAGTTCATGGAATTCAAATGGTATTTTACATTTTGTCTAATCTGATGATTTGCATTCTGGAAACAGCTCAACTAAGCTTACAGACTACTTCCTGCAGAACAATGAGTGCAGCTCCGGGGAAACATATAGGATGTAACTCAGGAGCTTTACAGGATAAACAACATGGGCGACATGCATGAAATTTGGTGTTAACACGGGTCATAAATCAGGTGCATTCTAGCACTAGGGCGACATTTCTGGATCAGGTATTCCAGCTGTAATGCACCTAGAAATGCAAATATGTAGCTTCGCTATGGTTCTTGTGCGCCCCGCCTCCCCCCGAGATCGGGCGCATTACAATACCAAAGAGTGCTGTGCGGGAGATTTAAAAATGTATGAAAGGGGCTGCGTCGGCTCTCGGGCTGACAAGACACCACATATTTGGCGCAGCCCCGTTCATACATGTCGCCCTATATGTACACAATGATTGCACCAGTGCAGCTCTGGAGTATAATACGAGATGAAACTCAGCCTTTCCTCCAGGAACAGGAGACAAAAGGGCAAATAAAGGATCTTCGTGGGCATCTCCCAGCATATGCTGGTATTACATCAGTGGGGTCTGGGAATGTGGGAAATCCAAACTCAGCCAAGGAAACTCCTTGACAAAAGAGTTTAGTTGATCCATTACCAGAAACCTCTGGTGCTCAGGGACTGCCCATGTTGGGATCTGGAAGTTGGGTTACAGCTTTTGAATTTCATCAGGATGCCCTTGAAGTTTTGGGACTTGTCTTGGCGCTGCTTTCATGGGAAACTGTGTGTGAGGGACAATCTGAAGTGTAGTAACTCCGAGGACCAGGGGTTCCCCTAGTGGAGTGCGGTGGTGTGCTGGGAGCATGGACCACTTTTGGCTTTACTGTCCCATTAATACAGAGGCTTACACCAGGGTGGAGACCTACATTGTCTGGCCAGTCTCTCCTATGCAGAATGGGCTTCTGGAGCATTCAGATACATGGGAGGTCGGGACTGGAGCACTTTATTCCTAGTCAGCTTAGTGGTCAGGTACAACACGTGGCACGTACGAAAATCCTGTTGGTTAGGTGGTTAGGAATATTCATGGTGACCTTGTGAAGGTGCGCTCTCTGGAGTACAAGGTGTCTGGTGCGGGTAGAGCCGCTCTCCATTGGAGGGGCTTTGCCTTTAACGTACCCTAGCCTGTTGTCTCCCTTTGATGGTGCTGGGCTGATGCTGGCACTATAGGATTTTTGTTGTGTTTTGGTAATTGTATGAGGCTAAAGGGCTTGTAGGCACCAAACTTGGGCTTCAGTGGTTGTGTGTGGCTGAAAAATCCTATTGGTCGTCTGATTATTGATATTGTACATATGTATACATTGTTGTTGTTGTGGGTATATATATTGTGTATTTTGTTATATAGTGATTATACTATATATTATGTTGGGAATTGGTTTTGTTTTCTACAATACTTTGTTTTGTTATAAAGCGGGAGGAATTCAACCAAACCAGGGGAATTTGGTTTAGGCAGATAATAATCTAATGTACTATTACTGAGAAATTGTAAATACTGTATATAGTTGGTGTTCTGTGGGGAATGAGTGTTGGTTGGACTGCTGTTATTTATGCCATGTGGAGGTCCATTATGTTATGGGTTTGTGTTTTTCTTGCTGTGAGTTTTGTATTTTTTATTGTTATATTTTTAAAATGTTAATAAAATAATTACAGGATATAACTTGGGAACAGTACAGGATAATCAATGCATTTATAAAGTTCACCAGCAGAATAGTGAGTGCAGCTCTGGAGCATAATACAGGATATAACTCTGGATCGATACAGCATAAGTAATATAATTTATGTACACTGTGACTCCAGCAACAAAAAAAACTAAGTGCAGCTGTGCAATACAATACAGAATGCAACTCAGAAACAGTACAGGATAAGTAATATATGTATACAGTGAATCCACCAGCAGAGTAGTGAGTGCAGCTCTGGAGTATAATACAGGCTGTAACTCAGAATCAGTACAGGATAAGTAAAGTAATGTACTGTATGTATGTACACAGTGACTGCACCAGCAGAATAGTGAGTGCAGCTCTGGAATATAATACAGGATGTAACTCAGGATCAGAACAGGATAAGTAATGCAATGTATGTACACAGTGACTGCACCAGCAGAACAGTGAGTGCAGCTCTGGAGTATAATACAGGATGTAACTCAGGATCAGTACAGGATGAGTAATGTATGTACACAGTGACTCCACCAGCAGAATAGTGAGTGCAGCTCTGGAATATAATACAGGATGTAACTCAGGACCAGTACAGGATATGTAATGTAATGCATGTACACAGTGACTCCACCAGCAGAATAGTGAGTGCAGCTCTGGAGTATAATACAGGATGTAACTCAGGATCAGTACAGGATAAGAAATTTGTAATGTATGTACACATTTGATCTCCCAGCAGAACAGTGAGTGCAGCTCTGGAATATAATACAGGATGTAACTCAGGATCAGTACAGAATAAAAAATGTAATGGATATAGATAGTGACAAGTTTTCTTTGGAGAGTATTTCTATAGAAACCAGTGCAGAGAGTTGGAGATGGGCTATATTACGTTAATAACTGTTCATTATATGTATATGGGGTGCCTGAGTATAATACAGGTTGTATTTCTAGATCAGTGCAGAAAAAGTAACGCAATCCACAGTTTGTATGTCATGTTTTTTTTTGTTTTTTTTTATTAAAACGTTCTGATGATGGATTTTTCTTCCTCTCAATATAAAATCCATTGAACATTTTCCATAGGTGCTAAATATACATCTGTCAATCATCTGCTTCTTGTACATAGGATGGGGACATTTCTATTTTAGCAGGTCAGAAGGAATGTGTAGCGCAGACAGCAGCATTTAACACCTTTGCTCAGTGAGAGATGAGCTTATTAGTGGGATGTTTTACGAGGGTTTTATGCAACGATTATCAGATAGATTTACACCAAGATACTGCAGGTCTGCTCTCCCGAGAATGGAGGCAGCATAAACAGCAGCAAAGAGCAGTTAACCACAAACCAGATGTAATAAATCTCACCAAGATCTCAACAGAGACAGAGTAGAGGTCTACTCAGCTGGAAGACTGGGCTTTAAAGGGACAGCACATCTGTATAACCTTATTGTAACCTGCCAGATACTGGAAGAGATAAAAAAAAACAAAAAAAAAAAAAACAGGCCAAATTCTAAGGCTGCGTCCACATGGCAAAGCATGAATACTGGTCTGATTCTGAAGTAGACTCAGACCAGCATTTTACAGTCGGTTTTTGGCATGGTCTTTTGCACGTTTTTTTGTTTTTTTTTTACAGTGGTTTCCGGTTTCGACCGCCCCATTCCCGTTGAATAATACATTTTCCGGAAATCTGGCAGAAGAATGTGCATGTTCCAAGTTTTTTTGCAAAACCGTCTGTTTTGAAACCCGAACTAAACAAATCCAAGCTGTGTAGACTACAGGTCAGATTTTCTGTTGAGGTCTACGGAAATGTTTTAGGGACTGTTCACACGGCGTGCTGGATCCGATTTTGGATCTGTTTTTAGATGTGTATTTGGATCCGTGTTTCGGAACCTAAATGGACCCACACACGCATCTAACAATGTGCAGTGTGATTTACATTGCATTCAATGAAAAACACGCAACGGTGTTCAGACGAGTGATCGCTGATGCTCGTTTACATACGTCTTTGTGATGCGTCTTTCGGATACGTTCAAAGACTTGACATTACAATTCTTGATTCGAAAGACGCAGCAGACGCCCTATTTAAAACTATAGAGTGCGTTCCTGCTGCAGCCAAAAAGCATCCAAACACGCAGCTGCATGTTGGATGAGTTTTGGATCCGAATGATGCTGCGCTTTTGGATGCGATTTTTGGATCTAAAACAGATCCAAAACGCCGTGTGAACATACCCTGACAGTCGGTTTTCAAATGGTTTCAAAACCCGAAAACAGTGTAAAAAAACAACTATAGATCCTTACCGTGTAGACGGACCCCAAGTCGACAACACATACCTCTCACAACTGTGCAGATTTTCTTACCTGTCTATTGTGATAGCACCCTCCAACCTCAAGAATATATTGACTCATCATAGCTTTATTGTGGTTTTTTTCACAAATGTTTTCACCCAATTGTGAATATAACTTTATAAGCAAGTTGTTACTAAGTCTGAGATCACTACACCACCAGAATACCCTCATGCAGTTGCTGTTAACCACCTCAAAATTCCCTATTCAATTTTGGCCATTCTTCCAAGTGTGTGTTACTTTATTTTTTTTTTTAAATTAACGTTAAATTAGGCCTGGATGAAAGTAAATCGAAGAACAAAAAAGCATACTTACCTCCTGGCCCCCCAATGCTGACGTTCTGTATTGCCCTGAGATCTTCTCCTTTACATTTCCTGTACCATGTGCAGGAGCATGAGCCTCTGCTTATAGATGGCACAAAGCACAGGCAGTGAAAGGGCAGCAATGGGGGACCAGAAGTAAAGTATGGGTTTTCTATTTTTTCCTTACATTGGCCCCCATTTGACGTTAATTTTAAAAGCCTGAACACCCCTTTAAGTTTAAATAGATGAACCTCGATGCAGAGAAGTCTAGTACTCCTCTGCAACATTTTAAGTCACATGCGCTTTGCACTACAAGGACAATACACCTAGCTTCATTGTGTAGAAGTAGTGATGCTAGCTGTACTGTCCTAAGTTTTATTGGTGCGATGAGCATGTGGCCAGAGATGCTGGACAGGAGTCCCGGATCCCTCGCCGTTAAAGTACATGTTATTAAACATAACATTAGAGGAATAGCTGGAGGCACTAAATGCTCGTTGGATTCAGACACGCTGGTGGCAAGGTTGGCCCCAAACCCAGCAAGAGATTCCCTTTAAGCTTCTCAGATTACATTAACCACAAATTACAATTAATAGTACATAAATACTAACCTAGGAGCCTGTGTTTTTACGACATATTTGATATCGAAGTATGAAAATATCTTAGATTACAGGCCGCCAAAGGATTTCTGACGACCCACATAGGGGCACGGCTTATATAAAATCCCCCCGTCCCCAGATGGTTTGGGGCTATCCAGGAGTTTTCCTGGGCAGTCCATGGACTTTCTCGGGCTGTCCTGGGAAGTTTAGGGGTGTTCCTGAGCGTTCAGGGGTGTGCCGGGCAGTTTTAGCCCCCAAAGGTCTGTTCCAGAAGATCAGGAAAAAAAATCTATCTATCTATATATACATACATACATACATACACTGTGTTCCAAATTATTATGCAAAAAGTGTTTAGGAGTGATAAGGTAAGAATTTTTTTGTTTGTTAGTTAAACTCATTGATGGTGATGTGTGTCAGGGCTCTTTATATCACTGAAAGCATTTGCACACACCTGTGCTAATTAGTGTGGCAGGTGTGTCCAATTAAAGGCAAGACTACTTAAGAAGGCTGTCCCACATTATTAAGCAGCCTACATATTCAGCCAAAATGGGAAGGAAAAAGGATGTGTCGGCTGCTGAGAAGCAACAAATTGTGGAGTGTTTAGGTCAAGGCATGACTACAATCAACATTGCCAAGACACTTCATCGTGATCATCGCACAATCAAGAAGTATGTAGCTGATTCACATCACACACGTGTGCGTGCTGATAAGGGAGAATTGAGGACTCTTTCCAAAAGGCAATTACATCATGTTAAAAGAGCAGCTGCAAAAATGCCTTGTCATAGCAGCAGACGAGTTTTTGAAGCTGCTGGTGTCTCCAACGTCCCTCGAACAACAAGATGCAGGGTCCTTCAGAGGTTTGCAATCCTGTCGACCTTCTCTATCCACTGCACACAAGCAGAAACGGCTCCAGCGGGCCAAATAATACATGAAGACTGACTTCAAAACTGTTTTGTTCACCGATGAGTGCCGTGCAACGCTCGATGGTCATGATGGATGGAGTGGAGGATGGTTGGTTCATGGACACCCCATGCAAACACGGCTACGGCGCCAACAAGGAGGAGGTGGAGTAATGTTTTGGGCTGGAATCATGGGGAGAGAGATTGTCGGCCCCTTTAGGATCCCTAATGGTGTAAAGATGAACTCCATAAGGTATGTGGAGTTTCTCAAACAGCACTTCCTGCCATGGTTCAAGAAGAAGAACCGTGCATTTCGCAGCAAGATCATTTTCATGCATGATAATGCACCGTCTCATGCTGCAAATAACACATCTGCATCTCTGGCTGCTATGGGCATAAAAGGGGACAAACTTATGGTGTGGCCCCCATGCTTCCCTGACCTCAACCCCATTGAGAACCTCTGGAGCATCATTAAAAGGAGTGTCTATGATGGCGGGAGGCAGTTCTCATCTAAGCATAGCTCTGGGAGGGTATTCTGTCCTCATGCAAAGCAATTAAAGCAGAAACCATCCAAAACCTGACAAATTCAATGGCCGAGAGAGTTCAGAAGCTCATTTCGAACAAGGGGTCCTATGTGCACATGTAACATCACCTCGAATAAAGTTTTGACTTGAAAACTGTTTGATTTCAGTTTGTAATAACCTGCTATTGCTTATAATTTCACAAATGACCATTTTTTTGTTCGTTATAAAAATGAAAAGGTTGAAAACTCTGCTGTGCATAATAATTTAGAACATGCATTTTGAGTTTTTTTTGTATAAAATATACTGTTATCATAGGCAGTTTGTTCAAAAACCTTTCAATTATACTCTAATAGTTTATGACTGGAAAATTACAATGACTGCCATTCATATAGGTAATTTTAGAAAATAAGAGAAAATATTATTTGCATAATAATTTGGAACACAGTGTATATTGTAAGGGATTAGGTAGCGGGTTGGTCGTCTCCTGGGTAGACGGGCACAGCTCAGCGGGCACAGAAGTCCAAACGACAAGGAAAGTTCGTTTAAAACTGACCGCAGACAGTTTTATTGTTTAACATGTGGTACATAAAATAAAACAAACAAATCCTATGCCTGTCCGGCTCTAACTAAACATTAGGAATACCTCTCTAACACAGTGCCGGCCTAATACCAGTCACTGAACACAACAATATTACTGTACCACAAGTAGGGGCTCCCACAGATCTGTAGCAGTGAACCTGTCCCAGGGGGAGAGAGAGTGTGTCTGCAGCTCCTGCCTTATATGAGGCAGAAACACCTAAACTTAATCAGGCAGCCCAAGACCCGGACTGCCCAGGTGGAGTGGGGCCCACCCTCGCTATCCCCACTCCCAGCAAACCAGCCCTGCAAATGGGTTTTACTAAAACCCTAAACAAGAGATCTTTTAGATCTTTTACTAAACCCTAAACAAGAGCAACTATCTGGTTGCTCTTTACCTGGACATAAGGAATCTTGGGCATATATACCTTCCCTCGAGGACACGTCCAGACACTCTGTCACTATATATATATATATATATATATATATATATATATATATATATAATATATATTATATATTATATATAAATATTATATATATATATATATATATATTATTTTTTATATTACATATATTTACATATAATTATATATATATATATATATATATATACATTATATATATATATATTATATTATTATATTATTATAATATACATATATATAAACATATATATATATCAATAAATTATACATACACACAACACATAACCACACATATATATATATATATATTCACACCATATAATATATTATACATACCAAACATTATATATCTATCTATACACATATATATATATACACACACATTCATGAGAATAGACTAGCCTCGAGAGTAAAGCTTCATAAGTAGTCCTTCCATCCAAGCCTCATCATAGCTTAAAAGATGGACTTTGTGGACATCAGATGCCGAATTAAAGGCATGTTACTGTATGTGGCCGCTATCTGGTGGAATATGCCCCGTTAGTTGTAACATTTAGAGGAGATGGATGAATTTCTCGTCTTCTAGCGGTGATTGATATTTCTATACATGATGTAACATAATAAGCACAATTCCCTAGTGGGGTTCACGTTCTTCTCATTTAGATGTGGGGTAGGCAACATTTCAGAGGGCTTACCTGGTTGTTTTGACGTATATTGTGTTACCAATACTTGAAAAACCAGAACTAGGACAAATCCGACAGGAGCAGCTCGTCAGTCCTTTAATTCATTGTCTCTCTCTGCATGTGACTGATTCCATTTAGTTTCTAGCCATTAGCGTAGCACTGCTGGCATGTGTGGCTCTGAATAAACCGGTGTCACTTTGATAAATAGCGGTTTCCTCAGCTGATTTCGCAAGACAAACCAAAAAAAAAAATCAACCCTGAGAGGCAGGGGGTGCGTCGAGTGAAGCAGGCCGGAACGAAAGCCTGATGTGACACTTGAGGATTCAGTCTCTGTCTGAGATTCCCCACCCCGCAAAGGGTTAATAATATCAGCACCCACAGATGAATAATTGAGTGTGATGAATTTTGCAACAGTCGATTCAAGTTTTACAGACCACGTGATAAGTCTTAGAGCCGACCGGAGTTATAAAAATAAAAACATACTTTTTTTTTTTTCAGAAAACCTAATTTAAATACGAGTCCGCTGGGAGACAGTGAATGCATTCGCTTCTCAAGTTTATACTTTTACTGGTGCATCATTAGCTCCAAAACAAATCAGCAAAAACGAGAGGAAAAAACCTGGTAATTAATAACGGTGAGCAAAAATTTCAACACAAACTTTGATTTTACATCGGTTTACTAATTTACACTTTTTTTCACAAATTTTTAAGTGAAATTTAAGATAAGAGGACATTGCGGGCCGAGGCCTAACCTCTCCCTTTAATGTTTTATTTTTTGGCTGTAAAAAACCTCCGCGCTCGGCAAAAATATTCTCATTAAAAAAAAAAAATATATATTAAAGTTTACTTTATGTAAGAGCTTTCACATTTTTGCTTTCATATCATAAATTACTCTGTGCTACTAAGTATGCAGCGAGTCTAGTTAGAGGGCAGCAAAAAATCTTCAAATTTATATAAAAATCAACATAGAAAATATTCACTGAAATTAGAAGAAAAAAAAAAAACACAGACCAGGGCTGCCATGTATTGCTACAACCTTCTGCCATTCTTGCATTTAGAAAAGTTTAGTTGTAACCCCGCTGCTTGGCGTCAAGCTCCGTCCACACGATTTGTGTTTCAAGATTCCGACTTAAACCATCTCCATTGATCTCAATAGACAATATGGGTTGTGGTTCATATAACACTGATTTGTTGGTCAATTTAAAGAGTAGGAAAAAAATTTTAAAAAGTAAGAAAAACTTCTGCCGATCTTTCATCGTATTCCACGTGTAAAACGCGTCAAAAACGCTTGTATGTAGTTTTGGACACAGATCTGCATTTAAAACCCCATGGAAGTGAATGGGACTCTTTTTCTAACTGTAAATCTGTCTAAATGCATCAGAAAAAAACATCCAAATTCACATGAAATACTCGTTGAAAACCGTATTATTCAACGTGGTTTTCAAAATTAGAAATTTTACTTGCTGTCCAAATGTACCCTAATAGTTTTTAATGCTGAAATATTAGCAGAATTTGTAATAACTTGACTAAAGTAGAGGACTAGCTATACTGAAGATTTTACTTTTTAGTATAGGGTAACTCTTTTGCTCTGAGCTCACCCTAGTATATCATGATATACTGTATAATAGAATACCATTTGGATCTGAAAAGTTTCTCTCTACTCAGTTTTCTGCAGTTTCTGTGAAACTCGAAAATATACCACTGAAAATAAAAGTGACATTTTCATATTGTTTGGATTTTTAGATGCAGAATTAGAGGAATTTTACTGTCCTCATTTCTTCTTTGTACTGTACAAATAATCCTTGACAATCATGTTAAATCAACTGCATCCAAAACCGTTAACATTCACAAAGCCTAACAAACTTTTCTTTGCAAAACTTCCAGGAAACCCAATAAACTTCCAGAGTCCAAAATATAGAAAAGTTAAAGGGAATAAAAAAATCAAACTCTTGTGGTAATTTATTTGAGACTCTATCATGAAGAAAGGAAGATGGCCGCCACCACGGACTGATCATTTTAAGTCCTTTCTTTTTTTACTAGTTGTCAACTGGTCAGCTACAGAAAACTTTTTTGTTTTAAACAGGAAAAACTGACAGATTTTAAAAATTTTGTGCCAAGAGTTTTTTTTCTTCCTTCGGTGGCACAGAGCAAATTAAAATTAAGACGGCGAGAGGATGGATTGTATAAAATTCTGCAGATGCGGGTAAAAAACACACAAGACCACTGTGACAATGGTGTCTTCATGCTCTGACCCCGCTGATCTCATAGAATGAACCTCGGCCATGAAGGGTCTAAAGAAAAGTTGAACTTTTTCTGACAGTACAAAAGCCATCTTGGGGTGAAGGGCTCCTTAGCCTACGAGCCAGCTTGATGCGCTTCCTCCTTTGAATACAAATTAGTAATGCATAATCACGGCATATTCATAAGGCCTTTTGCCTCTTTTTCTCCAGTGAATGCTGTATAATTCATTGCATGTGCCCCGACCCCAGCTCGCTCCTGTTCTGACAAATCATACTTGATTAAGACAAATCTTTATTAGCTAGCTAGTCAACTTTCTCATTTATCATTTGCAAATCTCATTCTGCATTTTATTAATTTATTTATTTTTTTCGGGTGTAATAGGACTGGAGCGGACAGCATGGGGCTTCTTATTCTAGACATTTAAAAATTGCTTGTTACAAAGCATAAGTGCAAAGTGGAACACGATGGTCCGTAATAGATGATAAAACGAGGCTTTAATAGGTAGAAATTACAAGCCAGACACAGCAAACAAAGCAATTATATGAGCCAGGCTTAGAAGGTAAGAAAGAAAAAAACGCTAATAAACCGAAAAAATTCATAGGAATTGGCTTTTTCTCTGGTTAACTCCGTACGCCAAAAAAAAAGAGAGGCAGGAAAAACTAGAAGAAGAGAGATTCAGTTTCTTTAAAGATTTATTTTTTTTTTTTAAAGCTACATAAAATTAACATAATTCATGTGGACCCTTGTAAAGGTGTGTTACCATGTCATACATTAATGGCAAATTGACAGGATATGCCAAAAACGCATTATAGATTTGGGTCCCCTGAAATCGAAGAGTAGGCCGCACTTGTGCCCTATTCTTCCTTCTATTCTATCGGAGTTCCAAGTACAGCTGAACACTCCGCTCAGAACTATTATAGAAAAAGATGAAAAGTAGTGCAAAAGAGCAAAATTACTCTTCTTTATGAACGCAGACTTTCAGGGCCTGCTCCAGAGATACGTGCGGGTCCCTATTTATAAGTCATCAATGTAAGAGATGGGAATACCCTTTTAAGGAAGTGGTTATCTAGCTGATGTGTCTTCTCTACGTGTAAAATCTGTAGTAACTTGAGTTTTTTCCCAAGTAAATTAAACTTTTCACATAATTTTGTGTCTATTAGGCCCCATTCATATCACACTCATTCACCAGTATCTGTTGTCTACCAAGCTTCTGTGCACAAAACATAAAATACAGAAATAAAAATTGATCGGTACATCCAAAACAATTTTAAAGAAAATGATGTAGGTGTAAGCTGGTGAGGTGGCAAACAATGCATTAGCAGCACTCTACACGTGCTAAAAGACAGTCAAACAATGAATATGTGAACTATTTCTGAATGCATTTCTTCTGCTTTTTGGATATATGAAAATTTGAAGTTCTTAGCACACATTTGTTATCAAAACTGCAAAAGGCCATCCAACAACAGCAAGGTGACCTCAGTTCAGATGGGAACCTACACTAACATCTCACCTCACTTGGTACCCTCTCAGGTCTCCATACTTCGGGGAAGAAAGGTCTCAGGTACACTCTGCTCTGATTAAAGACCATCTGTGTGGATGGGAAGAGAGCACAACCAAAATGGAGGATGCCACTCCTCCATGCAAACAACCCAAAAAAAGTAGCCGAAACATATTTTAAAATAGTTCATCTATTCACTCTGACTGTTTCTTAGTGTTTGTAGAGTGCTGCTGATATGTTGTCGTGTCTGCAGTGTTTATCACCACGCCAGCTTGCACCTGCATCATTTTCTTTTAAATGGTTTTGGAGGTGATGATCAATTTTTAGTTTTAGATTGTTTGTATTGGGAAGTGGCAGTCTCCATTTTGGTCATGCACTCCGCCCATCCACATAGACTGTCTTCATTCCCTGAAAGTATGGGGGCCTGAGAGGACACCAAGCAATGTGAGATGTTAATATAGGTCCCCATTGAACCGAGGTCACCTTGTCAGTTTTGAACAAAAATGTGTGCTAAGAACCATAGATTTTCATGTATCCAAAAAGTAGCAGAAATGCATTTAAAATAGTTCATATATTCACTTTGATGGCCTCGTAATGTTTGTAGAGTGCTGCTGATATGTTGTTATGCCAACACATACAATGCACATGATCATGAAATAGAGCAAATGTAATCAAAATGAGACTGTGTTTGCTCTATTTTTTACTATGGCCATGCCACGGTATACATTGTGATACCTTTTCACGGTATCCTGATAGATACCAGTGATGGAGCAGCAAATGTGATGTAAATGAGGACTTGTATTAAAAAAGAAACTCTAGTTTTCCAATCTGGCCTTTTCTCTGATTGGGTACACGTGTATTCTTTCTTTTTCATTATTATGGTGAAGGCCGTCTTCAGTTGCTGCTAAAGAACCTGCAGGGGACATAAGAATACTATAGACTATACCCAACGGTTAAAGTATAGCAAAATGTTTCAGCAAAATCCGCTAAAAATATGTATGGGAAGCAGATGTCAGGGGATAGATGGACAGGGTAGGCTATTCTCATACTGGTTTTGTTTGAGATCAGCCATTTTCAGTTGGTTCTACATTGACTTTGCACAATAATTAAACTACAAAATGGTGTAAAAGGTGAATATTATCACTTTACTTAGTGAACATCTAGAGAAGACCCACCAGAGCGGAGAAGAACAAATACATTCAGAATATGTGAAAGGAGAAAGACGATGACTGGGAACAAGATGAATGGAGGTAATCAGAGGAACCTTGAACTCAAGATCCAAAAACAAGAAAAAGATATTCAGGGAGAACAAAACTCTTATGGTCTCCAGGAGACTGGGTCAGTTTTACTTGGGACTAAGTGGATGGCCCTACGGAGGATGTACATAGGATGTAACAGCTAGACTTGCAGGTAAATCCAATAGAAAAAAGTGAACACCTTGCTGCCATACTCTATCCTTTCTGGACTCTCAATAGAACAAAGGATGGGACATGCTGACATGTCTTCTTTGCCCAAAGTGGTCTTCCAAACCCCCACAAGCACTATAATATTAGCAGAAGAACATAGCACAACCTAATGGTTAGTCTGGACCAAATATTCTATTTTTGCAGGCTAGACTAGTGTTTAGATCAATGTGTCCATACAAATTAGAGGAAAAATTGGCAGAACCTGACAGACTGGCCAACTATTTCATGAGTATGGGGGTGTATCAACTATTCCTCAAGGTCAAATGTTGAGGGAAAGAAGTACTTTTTGCTCTCATGGAAGATAAGGGGCAACCAAAATAGTCTGAAATTGTCTTATCCCCTTCTTCTGATTTTGAACACGTCACGATGAGTTTGCATTTGTATGTGGAAGTTGCAATAAGGTCATTAAAGCTGTATGGGCATCTTTAGCTGTAATACTATCATTTCAGGTAGCCTAAAATCCACCTCCCACATCATCAGAGCCTCAGCTGGATCTTCTTTTACCTTTAAAGGGGTTGTCTCGCTACAAAGATTAGCTTTTAACATGTTGGGAACACTAAATGAAGACGTTTTACATATATGTTGCGTTGTTAATTTTTTTTTTGTTAAGGAGCTACAAGTGATTTTATCACCTTCTGTGCTCTCTCTGGTTCCCCAAGTGACTAACCTGTGTACTTCTCCCCCCTGCTACTTGTGCTATCTGATAGCAGGGAGTGATATCACACAGGTCTCAACAGCACAGAACTCTGGACAGTGTGAGCTTGTTTGTTATCTGATCTTTCAGACAAAAGACAGTAATTACTCTACTGTTTACTTTAGCTCAGAAGCTTCCCTGGTCCTGACAGCATGATATTTATCTAATTAGCAGAGGTCTGAATACACAGAGCTCATATGCTAATTACAAACAGCTTGACCAGGAAGTGACAGAGCAAAGCAGCATTATTTCATTCATGCATCCTATCTACGCATGCTTTCCAGGAAGTCAGTGCATGAAGATTTTAACTGTAACATGAATGATGAATGACTGAATGATTATAAACTACAGTAAACTAAACCACTGGTGAGAAAAAGATGATTATTATTAGGTAGCTGCGGCACAAAGCGTGGGGTAAAATGCCCCAGTATATAACAATGCTAAAAATATTCTGGCACCTAAAGAGTGAAAAAAAAAAAATTCCTGTTTTCGGTTATGACTGAGGCAAAAGTGAAATAGAACTCTTGGCCTAATATTTCCTGCTGCCGTCACCTCTCTGGTTATTTTACAAATGTGTTAAACCAATACCCGCAATGTTGTAATTTCTCCAGTTTAAAACAGTTAAGAAAGATAATGAAAGCGCCCTCCCTGATTAAAGTCTTCACACTCCTAATCACAATCTGACAGTCAGATCAAAGCTGTTACGTTAAATCTCTCTTCTAATTGCGTTTATAGCGCCACACCTCAGGCCTATCTCTCTATCCCCCCTTTTTTTCCAAGTCGAATTCTGCTTAAGAAAGATCTAACACTCCTTAACAGTTCATTATCCAATAAAACTATTCAAAGCTTGAAAGCAATCTACACAATTAGTCGAGACCTCAGGGAGCCGCCTGTATAGTGTCTATTACAGACCTTCAGATTAAAACACCTTAATTACATTTGTCAAAAGGATTTCATTAAAACATATCAAACTTGTCATCCTCTGAATTATTTCTAGAAAAAAAAACACGTATATATATTTTTTTTGCTTTTAAAACTAAACTCAAATACCACAAAAAAGCCCCACAAAAAATAAGACCATAAGCTATAGACGTCTCCATCCTTTCCACGTTTTATTAGGCTAATTGAGCCTAATTATGTGATAGTTAAAGACGTCTGACTGGGATAATAGTCATTTAGATTGGAGATTTGTCTATGTCACCTATAACGGAGAGCTTGACACAGCACCAAAAGAGTTAATATTCATGTCTGACAAAAAGTAAAAGGAGAAAACTTAGAACTCTCATCACAAAAATATATTTAAAAATTTGTAAAACAAAAAAATTCAGTAAACAAGAAAACAATAATGTAAATCATGATTGGATTACAGTAAATGTAAGAGTTTAATGATTCATTTAAATGGAGGGAAAAAAAACTGGTAGTTTTCTGATCATCAGGTTATAAAATTGTTATAGACTGAAGGTAATGTTTTCTAATTAAAGTTAGGATACGTTCACACACAGTTTTTTTACGCGGTTTTCGGTGTGGATTTAGTGTGGATTCTGCCCCCAAAACAGCATCAAAAACAACTGTAAACACCAATGTAAACACCGGATCGTCGTTCACACAATGTGGTTTTTACTTACTTAATTTCAGCGCCAATTCTGGGCGCTAAAAATTAAGTGTCAAATCTTGAGGCGCTTTAACAATGGAGCGCGTTAAAACAACATCCAAAATGCCTCACACAAAGTGTGAAGCGATTTTAATACCGTTTTGAACGCAGATCTGTGCCCAAAAACCGCACTGGCACAGAATTTTAATGTCGGAGAAAAAAAATGCGCTGCCAAACAGCATCGAAAACTGTGTGGAAAAAATGCATGTCTCAAAAACCTCATCAAATCCTCTTCTGAAAAATGAAAAATATGAGGTGGTTTTCAGATGAGTAGTGGACGCTGATTTTGATGCATAAGTGTAATCATCCCCCAATGTTTGGTGGTGGAACTGGCCAAATCAGATAAATGTTCAAAACATCTTCATGACAATATGTACATCTTTGTCCAAATAGGCTACTGTTACATACTTAAACGTCTAATCATAGTATAAAAAAATACTAGACTCTGCAAGGATCTGCAAGGACTTTTGTGGCTTACTATCGACAATACAAAAATTAAGATTTGCCATAGATTCAGACGTATCAGTTGGTGGCAGGTACAGATCATCATTATGAGCTCTGCGGTCTCTCGTGATGCACCAGTACAGTGCCTACAAAGAGGGTCAGACTAATACCCAAAAGTCAAATTGCCCTCTGGCTTGCATATCTTTAAATAGCTAGACAGTTCCTCGATATCTCCATGTGGAAGGCTTAGATGCCCATAATAGCTCGCACCAAAATTCACAAGCAGCCATTCATCTAAAGCTGGCCATAGAATAAAAAAATTTTGATGGCTGTTATATGAAAAAAATTTGTTTCCAATTGGTCAGTAAAGACTGTTCTGTAAAAATACAAAGTTAAAGTGACAGATCGAAAAACAAATCTCAGCCTTCACCTGTGACTTGGACTGAGCTTCTGCCTCTATCTACGACTTGGACAAGACTTCTAATGTTGGTGTACATATCTATTATTTTGGCACAAATGACTTTCCAAGTATTGGCAACAACTGTGCCAGACAAACCAAGGTCAAAACACACCAACAAAGTCAGATCAAGGTTTTAACAGATGTCCGTTTCTGATTATGCCAGCCGATGGCCTCAAGCTCAATGTACTAAATCATCATTGTGCTACTACCATACAGTCAGATAAGGAACGTCAAAGTGGAACTTCCAACAATCTGGCAAATCAAAGATTTGCATTTAACTATTCTTTTTTCTGCTGGTCTATTAACAACAGCTTTATGTTTAAACCTTAGAGTCAAAAAGTTGCATCACAGGTTTTGTTTTTTTTTTAAATTATGTATCTTCATTGAGAATGATTGAAAAATATGTTCTATATATCTCTAGGATTACAAAAAAAAATTTTCCAGTGGAAGCCGTAGAGGAAAAAATCCAATTAGCTGGTTTGATTAGAATACAGTTTTTCTTATATAGGATAATAAAAGAGGCGGTCACCTGGTCCTAAAAGAGTAATTATGAAAACAAGGAAATATTATACCTACAGTTATTCTTTATGACTGGCTGTGAGCTGTGCTGTGGTTGCAAATACTCCCCTAGAATGCGATCACATAAAATAACAATTTATTAACACCTGAACGAGATGGAAAATGCACAATGGTGGAGCCGCCAGCATTACGAGTCCTGTGGTTTCTGCAATGTGTTAACCACACTCCAGCCCGCCGCATGCAGGTCCTGAGGGCACACAGAGGCACTTAGCCCGTCTGAGTAGAGCCGGTAGGCTGGACTCTTTACAACTCTCATGGTAAAAGGTAGCTCCATCAGTGACGGAAAAGCTAAAAATTGTGGACCAGACTCAGACTTATAGAAATGTATTATTGCATGGAAGGTTTCATAAAATGTTTATCACTGTATAAAAATATTGAAAAGAGAAATGTTAATGCCTAATCAGGGAGTGTGGAGCTGCGGGCACAAAGTACAAGGTTCCAAAATTTGTTGAAAGATGCTGATGGAATGTCTATATAAGTAGCCGTCTGGATAGATCACAATTATTTTCAATGCAAAAATCATATTCCTGATAACTAGTGACTCCCTTGATCCCGGCTAACTGTTCAAGATATTGTTGCTGGGCAGGCGCACTGATATCTAGTTAGAACAGCCCGAATGTCTCAACTTGTGCAATTAAATAATTGTAGAGCGTCTTTTGCCGATTATCAATTAGCTGCAAAACCACTTTAAGCTCTGGATTCAGTAAATATTACTAAATGTAAGCAAAGGATCCCCATCAGTAGTATTTGGCATCAAGCTGGCCATAATTCTCAAGATGCTTCACCATCATTTGAGGTTGTCAGACCTTCAGCACTTGGAGAAGGGATTGAAAAAAAAAAAACACGGAAAATCTCACGGTGCAACATTTTGTATAGTCTGATGTTCCCTATACATAGTTGTATTCTTAGCTTGTTGTCGGCATGCACTGAGCACGGACAACAACGAGCCTGGCCAGTATTCCTCATATATAGAGATGACCATAAGATGATGTTCAGTATTTCACTTTTCTTTTGTTCTTTAACTTCGCCTTTTTTTTTTTTTACATATTTTGCAATTACTGGACTCCAGTAGTGATGACCACCATTGCTGAAGCACCCACAGGTATCGGCCAAAGGGTGGATTGACTAATGCAGGCTGAGACCGTGGTCTTACGTCTCCTTGAAGCCTGCAAGAAGAACCAATATTGTCAGGGTCTGAAGAATGTTACCTCTTCCACAACTGACCGTTCATTTTCTACAAGTAAGCATCCCGAAGTTAGAAGTTATTTTATCTACCAACTTGGAGATTTCAATCTTGGGGGTTTTTACACTCATCCATAAACATAAACCTTAAATTATTAAATAAAAGATATTTATTGGACCTATGCGCTTTGTCTAAAAGGACTTCCTCAGGTTCATCATGAATACGGGGAAGTCTTTTCATGCTTGACTCAATTACTCCATGTGGAATGTGACATCTCGAATTCAAAAATTGGTTGCAACCTTACTCCACTACCAGTGACCAAGAAAAACCCATGGAGTGTTGTGCTTGCCTAAGCAGAACCGTACAAGGTGAGATGTGAGGTTACCATAACACGCTAACTAGGGATATCTATCTCCAGAGCATATTACACTAGGGAACTCAACTCCTGCATTTTCTTTTTGTCTTTACATACCCTGTTTTTAAAGGCACCAAAGTAATTGGACAAATTAAATAATTGTAAATAAAATGTTAATTTCTAATACTTGGTTGAAAACCCTTTGTTAGCAATGATTGCCTGAAGTCTTAAACTCATGGACATCACCAGACGCTGTGTTTCTTCCTTTATAATGCTCTGCCAGGTCATCACTGCAGTGGTTTTCAGTTGCTGTTTGTGGGCTTTTCTGTCTGAAGTTCAGTCATTAACATGTGAAATTCATGCTCAATTGGGCTGAGATGAGGTGACTGACTTGGCCATTCAAGAATATCCCTTTGCTTTAATAAACTCCAGGGTTGCTTTGGCTTTATGTTTTGGGTAATTGTCCATCTGTATCATGAAACTCCGATCAATTAGTTTGACTGCATTTGGCTGTATTTGAGCACACACCATGGGCGACATGTCCGAAAACTGGCATCGCTGCGGCCTTTTTTCAGGCGCATTTAATCAGTGTAAAATGCGCCTGAAAGTACCATCCTTTCAAAAATCTGCTGTCTGGTATACCTTGCATAGTAAACTTAATGAGCCTAAAAAGGTGCATTGCACAATTGCGGCACATAGCATATCATTGCTACTATATTTAATGTGCCTTTTTAGGCGCATTACAGTGTGTTGTGCCTGGTGTATAATGTGCCTAGTTTTGGTATATTACAGTTTATTTATATCGATACTATATCGTCAAGTATTTGTGCCGCAAAATAGACCAAAAACATGGCGCTTGTGTATTGGGACATGTCATCCTATGTCTCTGAATACCTCAGAATTCATCCGGCTGCTTCTGTCCTGTGTCACATCATCAATAAATACTAGTGACCCAGTGCCACCGGTAGCTATGCATGCCCAAGCCATCACACTGCGTCCACTGTGTTTTACAGATGATGCGGTATGCTTTGGATCATGAGCTGTACCATGCCTTCGCCATACTTTTTTCTTTCCATCATTCTGGTAGAGGTTTCATCTGTCCAAAGAATGTTCTTCCAGAGCTGATTGTTTTAGATTTTTTTTTTTGCAAAGTCCAATCTATACTTTTTGTTCTTGAACCTTATGAGTGGCTTGCACCGTGCAGTGAACCCTCTGGATTTACTTTCACACAGTCTTCTTTTTATGGTAGATATGGACATTGATACACCTATATCCCGAATGCATATTTGGAGACATACTGTATGCTCAAATCCAGCCAAATGCAGCCACTGATTGGTTAGCGTTTCATAATACAAATGGACAATGACCCAAAACATAAAGGAGTTTATTAAAGCAAAGAAGAGGAATATTCCTGAATGGCCAAGTCAGTCACCTGATCTCAACCCATTTGACTTGTTCACTTGTTAAAGACTAAACTTCAGACAGAAAGGCCCACAAAGAAACAGCAAGTGAAAACCGCTGCAGTAAAGGCCGAGGCAGAGATTAAAAAGTAGGAAACACAGCTTCTGGTTATATCTATGAGTTCAAAACTTCAGGCAGTCATTGACAACAGAGGGTTTTCAACAAAGTATTAGAAATTAACATTTTATGTACAATTATTTAATTTTTCCAATTAGTTTTGGTCCCGGGGGGGCACATGTTAAGAAGCTGAAACTCCTAAGGGCATGTCCTCACTGCACAGGTTTTCGGCCGGTTTTTAAGGCGGGTTGCGGTTTTGTAGACCGCCTGAAAAACCGGACGCAAATGAGCACAATGGTGCTCTATGGAAAACCCCTGCAGCAGTCTCCACAGCACGGGTTTTCTGTGTGGCAGTTTTTACGCCCGGCAAAACATTCTACAAGCACAATCTTCCATCTGGTTTTCGGACGGAATCTGTGCTTGTGAATGTGAAGGGGGAGGGATTCTCTCTTCTCATCGTGGAGAAAAGCCGTCCCACCCTCAGCCGTGGGGACGGCCGCAAAACAGGACAAGTACCAGTCGGGTAAACCGACCGGTATTTGTCCTCTGCCGTGGGATCGCACCCTAAACCCTTGATCCAATTTTAATGCGGATACCCTCAAATGAAAGCTGAAAGTCTGGACTTTAGGTCCATGTCCATAACTATAACTTGAATATGTTTCAGTAAACAGATACAAAAAAAAATAACATTTGTGTCAGTGTCCAAATATACATGGACATAACTGTATATAGCTCTCATGCTGTAGGCAACTCTATTTAGTCTTGTAGCAGTTGCTCATCACACTCAACATGCCTGATAAATAAGCACAGTGGCTCAGTGGTTAGCGCGGTTGCCTTCCAGTGCTGGTGTTCAAATCTCACCATGGACAATATCTGCAAGGAGTTTGTAGTTTCTCCCTGTGTTTCCTTCAAAAAGACATGTAGACAGATTAATCTAAAAGATTGATTGTGAGCCGCATTGGGGACAGGGACCAATGTACAACACTACGGAATACAATGGTGCCATATAAATGAATAAAATAAATAATGTGCCCTGCAAAAGCCTATGAAATAACATTATAGTAGTATAAGAGAGCAGGCTTCTAGACTTTTTGTGCATGCACAACAGTAAGGGACGTAAAGATAAATCCACTTCAATTTCTTGAATCTCATCACTACAGATTAGCCATTTAACAAATGTTAATAGCATTGAGGAAGACTGTGAAGATTTTCAAGAAATGTTTCTCGAGTCTATTTTAAAGCTGAATGGAGTCACTTCTGTTATCTGGACAACTTGATTTGTATATGTTTTCTAAAATGTCTAAAGCTGGTCACCTGACAAGCCGAAACTTACGAGATACAAGACGACTTTGTTATCACAGAAGTCATTTGATGATAATTTGAATCAACCTGCAAAAACAGATAAATGCCTAATAATGGTACATATGTTGGGGCTGGGTCCGTCAATCATTGACAAGTAGTTTTCGGCATGACATCGATGCTAGGTTCTCCCAAGATTTAGTATCTGACCCTATTGCTATATCTAAATACCCTGGTCAAGGCAGAGTGCCTTGCTGGCATCCACTATTGGTACCAGCTAACATGGCCCACCAGCTCCACCTTACCTATGTCTACATATTCCTAACCACAGTGACTTTTGCGTCAGCACTGTTGCCTTGCAACATTGTGCTCCTGGATTCAAATCTAAGGACGATTTTCATGTTCTTTTGGGATTTCTCCCAAACTCAGGAAAAAAAAAAAGTTGTTTGGTTAAAATGTCCACAGTGTTGGTCCTTTAGTAGTAGAGGCATCTCTAGTGACTCCCCACTAAGCTATCATTAATATGCAAGAACTGTGATTGCAATTCTCAGACCTGTATATCTTACAATCTTGTTTAAGATGGCTACAGATTTTTCTGTATTTCATCTTTTCTTCTTTAGCCATGAAGCATTTTAAACCCTCATGTAGCTGAGAGACTCTCCGCCTAACCCCAAACCTTCCAGCGAGGAGCCACGAGCCGCTTTATAACCCATCATCATATTTGTTAAACATTATTTTTTCATCGGCTGTAATCCCAGGAGCACTCAATGTTTAAACAGCTCCCTCCCATCCTAAGCTGTGCACTAATATCGATCCATTCAGACTGACACATACCAAGAGGCATTTTCAATAATCAGCCCAGCTGTTCTGAGCCACTTGGCGCTGGAGCCTCTAACCCTTAGGTAAACAGCTGAAAACTGGGCGACTTCTCCCTTGGCAAAAGCATTCTTGTAATCTCTTGTTTAAGCTCTTCTGATTTATTCCTCTCCAAATAAAGAACTTAATGCCTAATTGAAACTGCGTGTTACGGGGCAAATTAAGTCACTTAGCACTTGGCTTGAGCCCTTCCAGCAGACTACATATAGGTTACTGCCTATTGATAGCCGATCTGAATGATGCCCTCTTAGGTTACTCATTTAGCATGACGTGCACACAAACAAGCAGCAGATTATAATTGCCTTATATCAGCCCTGGCGTACTATACGGTGCACTGTCAGAGGGACCTGAATAATTCATCATTGTCTTCCTATTGATTTACAGCTGTGAGTTTTCCCTCTTTTTCCATTCTAAGAGAGAAGCCGTTGTTATTTATAGAGGGATGAGGCTTCTTGTTTTCCTTGTAGATAATATGGTTTTACGTGTCCACACAATTCACTACAACACAACACCTTGTGGACTGATATTTAACACATTGCTCACCTACGTATGGAGGCTGCTCTAAAAGAGAGCACTGATATGGTCAGGACATAGACCTTTACACCTTATGGACTGTGTCAGACAATTAGCAGCTCAGGACAGAGAGCGGAGGCTAGACCGAGGACAGACAGAGCAAAGAGTATACCGAGGATAGACAGAGCAAAGAGTATAGACAGAGCAGAGAGTATACCAAGGACAGAAAGTGGATAGTATACCAAAAACAGACAGAGCAAGAATATACCAAGAACAAATAGACTGGAAAGTATACAGAGGATGGATATGGACAGTATACAAAAGATAGATAAATTGAAGTGTATTCAGAGAGTACTGAAGATAGATGGAGGGTGAGCATACTAAGTATAGATGGGGCAAATATACTGAGGACACGCAGATGCTTGGCAAAGGTGGAATACACAGAGGAAATAGCAGAGAGGGAGTACACAGAGGAAATAGCAGAGAGGGAGTACACAGAGGAAATAGCAGAGAGGGAGTACACAGAGGAAATAGCAGAGAGGGAGTACACAGAGGAAATAGCAGAGAGGGAGAACAGAGAGGAAATAGCAGCGAGGGAGTACACAGAGGAAATAGCAGAGAGGGAGTACACAGAGGAAATAGCAGAGAGGGAGTACACAGAGGAAATAGCAGAGAGGGAGTACACAGAGGATATAGCAGAGAGGGAGTACACAGAGGATATAGCAGAGAGGGAGTACACAGAGGATATAGCAGAGAGGGAGTACACAGAGGATATAGCAGAGAGGGAGTACACAGAGGATATAGCAGAGAGGGAGTACACAGAGGATATAGCAGAGAGGGAGTACACAGAGGATATAGCAGAGAGGGAGTACACAGAGGATATAGCAGAGACGGAGTACACAGAGGATATAGCAGAGAGGGAGTACACAGAGGATATAGCAGAGAGGGAGTACACAGAGGATATAGCAGAGAGGGAGTACACAGAGGAAAAGTATATATAAGAAACACGAGCAAATGGGGTGTCTGTACTGAGAATAGACACAGAAGGGACTGTACAAAAGACAGACAGATGAAGCAGACTGTACAGAAGATTGATGGCAGTGGGGCTATACAGAGAAATGACAGTGGGGGACGGTACTTGCGACAGACAGAAGGAGGAGTATTATGGATAGACAGTGAAGAGCAGTATACTAAGGACAGAGGATAGACATAGAAGAGCAGTGCATGGAGGACAGAGGATAGACATAGAAGAGCAGTGCATGGAGGACAGAGGATAGACATAGAAGAGCAGTGCATGGAGGACAGAGGATAGACATAGAAGAGCAGTGCATGGAGGACAGAGGATAGACAGGAAGAGAAGTGCATGGAGGACAGAGAAGAGCAGTACACTAAGAACAGAGGATAGACAGGAAGAGAAGTGCATGGAGGACAGAGAAGAGCAGTACACTAAGAACAGAGAATAGACAGAGAAGAGCAGTACACGGAGGACAGAGGATAGACAGCGGTAAAATGACAAAGAATAAACGGGAAGGGCTGTGCATTGAGCATAGCCAGAGGGTATGTACGGAGGATAGAGAGCAAATTATTCTGAAGTTAGAAAGTGAGGAAGGACTATTGAGGTTAGACCGGCGTAGGGCTTATTAACATTACTGTTTTGGGCTCTTACATCCCCTCATCCTATATATCCATATATGTGTGTTCCTATTTAGTAAATAGTATAAAGTTCATAAATGATAAGACTTTCTATTTCTGTGACTTTTTGGAAATAACAAGCAGGCCAGAGGCAGCGGCTCTCATTAGCTCAGTCTCACTGCACGTTGTCCTGTGCCGCTTCTGCCAGGCTTCAAAGCCTCCTTCTCAGACTTTCGCTGCGGCTTTTGCCCTCTCCTGTCAACTGGTTTACACAAAGTCCAGCATATCAGAAAATGTGCAGCACTAAATGAGGAGCGCAGACATTATCCAACCAGGTATATGTAACATGAGAAGGGGGATTCATTTACTTTCGTGATGTATACCAGTAACAGTGATAAATCCCAGGATTATGGTTCTGATCACTATTAACACTCTGCAGTCAAAGGCAAAAAAAATCGGGAAATTTCTAATAAACATAGCGCTCAATCCCTTGTCATTTTTCAAGTTCCCAGTTTGCCGTCGATGAATGGACACATTCTTCTTTACATTTAGGGTTTTAAAAGATCTGGTCCTCTCACAACATTTTGTTCAAGACTGTAAGTCATAAGGTGTGCGACTTAAAGGGATAATCCACTATAGACAAGCCTTGTCCAGTGCCACTTACCCATACAATAAAATGACTTGGGTGGCATTTGCTGGAAACAGATTTGATTGGCACCATGTAATAACGCTAGGCCTGCTCACATAGGGGATGAGCTGGTTGCAATGTATCAGTATGGCCTATCTTTCAGGCAGAGAGCTCTTGCAATGCCGATACATTAGCCAATAATTTAATTTTTAGACTTGTAGAAGACCTTCTAGAATCAGAAGGTGAGGTCGTTTTTGCTCCTATTGTTTCCTTTTTTTCCCCTGGACTTTAACCCAAAGTTATGGCCGGCTGTGAAGGAATGGGGTCCTGCAGTCAGAAAGGGGCCGCACGTTATGAGATGGAGCTATTGCCTGGGAAATCAGCATGCCTGATTAAGGAAGATGAAAGCATTACTAAGCCACTCTATGATAGTACATCCGAGAGGAATGTCTCCATTTCAGCAGAGACAGCCTATTACAGGTAATATTAACATATGATCAATTATTTACCATCCCACCGTTCGTACAGAAGATATTTTATTTTAATTAGCACAAGCATCTGTCCTTAATTTTCCAGGTGAAAGTATCGGGGCAAAAGGATTTCCTTGGAGTGCAAGATATTTACATAATCTAATGCTAAGTCTGTGTCTGTCTGGAGACTGTTTACTATACTCCATGTATGATGATGAGGAAGGCTCGTCACTCATCTTATCATGGCTATGAGGACAATAGCAGGCAATCACTGCAAGGCTTGCTTGGAGTAGTAGTCCTGAACCTGTAAGGATCCACCAGGTTCTAAGAGCTCTTCCCGTGATCTGGGGGATGCTGATGCCTTATTATACAGTAAGATAATTATGTGTTCTAGGAAATGCAGAGCTGGTTACTGATGAGATGGACGGATATTTAATTAACGTCAGCTTGTGGTGAGATTACTACCGGGTAGATAGGCCATTTTGGAGTCTGAGAAAGCTGGGTAAGAAGCCCTGTAGGAGCTGTGATAGTGACCATTCCACCAACTGGGTAGACTGGCCATTCCAGAGTCTGAGAAAGCTGGTAAGAAGCCCTGCTAAAGCTGTGGTAGTAGCCATTTTATCAACGGATAGACAAGCTATTTGGAAGCCTGAGAAAGCCCTACTGGAGCTACAATGGTGGTCATTACATTAACTGGATAGCCTAGCAATTCTGAACTCTGAGAAAGCTGGATGCAAAGCCCTGCTGGAACTGCAAGGGTGGCCATTTCATCTTCTGGGTACACCGGCCATTACAGAGACTAAGAAAGCTGGATAAAAGGCCTTCTGGAACTGTGATAGTGACCATTCCACCAATTGGGTAGACTGGCCATTTTGGAGTCTTCGAAAGCTGGTAAGAAGCCCTGCTAAAGCTGTGGTAGTAGCCATTTTATCAATTGGGTAGACTAGCTATTTGGAAGTCTGAGAAAGCCCTACTGGAGCTACAGTGGTGGTAATTACATTAACTGGATAACCTAGCAATTCTGAACTCTGAGAAAGGTGGATGCAAAACCCTGCTGGAGCTGCGATAATGGCCATCCCATCACCTGGGTAGACCGGCCATCCCGGAGTGTAAGAAAACTGTATAAAAGGATTTCTGTAGCTGCGATGCTAGCCATTTCATCAACTGGAAAGACTAGCCACTCCGCAATCTGAGAAAGCTGGATGCAAAGCCCTGCGTGAGCTGCGTTAGTGGCCATTCCATTAACTGTGTAGACTAGTCATTCCAGAGTCTGAGAAAGCTAGACGAAAAGCCCAACTGAGACTGCAATGGTGGCCATTTCATCTCCTGGGTAGACCGGCCATTCCGGAGACTGAGAAAGCTGGATAAAAGGCCTTCTGGAACGGTGATAATAGCCATTTCATCAACTTGGTAGACTGGCAATTTCAGAGTCTGAGAAAGCTGGATCCGAAGCCCTGCTGGAGCTGCGGTGGTGGCCATGCTGGTTGTACCCCAGCTGTTCCATAAAGGGGATGGAATTTAGTGCCACAAAATCTTCCTTTTCTTGGTACAGTCCAAAGTACTGCACTAAATATTGCACAGTCACATAGGTGCTCTATGGTATCTACAAGTAGTAGCTGCCACTAGTTTTCCTTCGAAATAATAAATATCCTTTAGTAGATATAAACTTACAGTCGCTCTCTTCTGTACATGTGTTAACATTTTTTTGTTGTATCTATTCCTAGAAAAGGTTGGTGACAAACATTATGGCCATTATTAAACATGTTGTCTCATCTGACCACAGAAGCCCTCAATGATTGCAACAACAAAGTGGCAAAAAGGCCAGTAGAGCGCCATGTCACTCTGAACACAGAACAGTGATGTCACAGTACTGCTGCTCTTTAGGAGTACTGAGGAAGGTTTTGTTATGAGCCTGTGCTGCTCCTTGCGACTCTGCTGCAGTGGATCCGTGGGTCAGCCCAGTCATCAATGTCTTTTCTCTAGCATGAGCTGGTCCTCTTAAATTTGGGGGGGCCAATGCATGATGCTCCTCCCTCCCCTGTCAATGGTTTCCAGTGGCTACTTAAAGGGACCCTTTCCCACATCTGTGCCCGATCTTTGTCTCTGTCCTCACACTGCCAACTTCGACCCATGGCTCGGCTGAATATGCCTGGTCTGCTCCCCTGGTACTACACTTCAATGTCAACTGTTGCTGCAGGTGACAATGTTGGGGAGGCAATCTGGAATTACCCTGCAGCGATCCAAGTCCTTGGATAGGGGCTGGTGGTAGAACCTGGCCTCACCAATCGTATGAACTGCTGAATTTGGTATTAATACAACACCGAGTGTTTAGTCTTGTTTGCCAGAGGGATCAAATACTTACTTCTCACTGCAAAATGCAAATACATTTATAATTTATAAAATATGATTTTTTGGATTTTATTTTGGATATTCTCTCAATGTTAAAATTAACCTACCCTTAAAATTATAGACTGTTCATGTCTTTGTCAGTGGGCAAACTTACACAATCAACAAGGGATCAAATAATTATTTCCTTCACTGTATATCACATGTCTCTCTTAATGCTCTGCAATGTTCGTACCTTCCTCCAAAATATAATTACCAAATAGAAGTGGGAAGAATTCTGGAATGTCCAGAGGAGCTGAGCTCAGTGATATATAGGGTTATATGATAGAGGGAGAGAAGCTGAGCTCTGTGATATATAGGATTATATGACAGAGGGAGAGAAGCTGAGCTCTGTGATATATAGGGTTATATGATAGAGGGAGAGAAGCTGAGTTCTGTGATATATAGGGTTATATGATAGAGGGAGAGAAGCTGAGCTCTGTGATATATAGGGTTATATGATAGAGGCGAGTACTGAGCTCTGTGACATATAGGGTTATATATTATTTGGAGCAGAATTTCTGAGTAAAAAGCAGAAAAAAATACCGACCAGACTCTTTAACAGACCGTAGTAGTCCTGCTTACCCCACCCGCATACAATAATTGACCGTTTTCCTTGTATAAGTATATACTCAAAGTAAGTATCAATCACTAGATGTGGGTGGAGTCAGCAGTACTTTAGGTTCACTTTAACAGATTTTCTCTGCTTTTTACTCAGAAATTCTGCTTCAAATCATATAACCCTATATATCACAGAGCTCAGCTTCTCTCCTCTATCGTATAACCCTATATATCACAGAGCTCAGCTTCTCTCATCTATCATATAACCCTATATATCACAGAGCTCAGCTCCTCTCCCTCTATCATATAACCCTATATATCACAGAGCTCAGCTTCTCTCACATATAACCCTATATATCACAGAGCTCAGCTCCTCTCCCTCTATCATATAACCCTATATATCACAGAGCTCAGCTCCTCTCCCTCTATCATATAACCCTATATATCACAGAGCTCAGCTTCTCTCCCTCTATCATATAACCCTATATATCACAGAGCTCAGCTCCTCTCCTCTATCATATAACCCTATATATCACAGAGCTCAGCTCCTCTCCTATATCATATAACCCTATAGATCACAGAGCTCAGCTTCTCTATCATAGAACCCTATATATAACAGAGCTCAGCTTCTCTCTATCATATAACCCTATATATCACAGAGCTCAGCTTCTCTCCTCCATCATATCACCCTATATATCACAGAGCTCAGCTTCTTTTCCTCTATCATATAACCCTATATATCACAGAGCTCAGCTCCTCTCCCTCTATCTCAATAACCCTATATATCACAGAGCTCAGCTCTCTCTCTCTATCATATAACCCTATTATCACAGAGCTCAGCTTCTCTCCAAGATCAAATAACCCTATAAAATCACAGAGCTCAGCTTCTTTCACTATCATATACCCTATCTATCACAGTGCTCAGCTTCTCTCCTCTATCATATATCGCTATATTTGACTGTTGTAATGTCCTGTGCCTCTATCATATAACCCTATATATCACAGAGCTCAGCTTCTCTCCTCTATCATATAACCCTATATATCACAGAGCTCAGCTTCTTTTCTATCATATAACCCTATATATCACAGAGCTCAGCTCCTCTCCTCTATCATATAACCCTATATATCACAGAGCTCAGCTTCTCTCCTCTATCATATAACCCTATATATCACAGAGCTCAGCTTCTCTCCTTCTATCACAGGTTCCCTTTAATTTAAAATGCAGAGGATAGAAAGAACGTTACATTATGAAAGACACAACTGAAATCTTGAACACGAGCAGCAGATACAATGCGACAACCATGTGTTGCTCTATCCACTGCACAGAGCAGTTTAAAGATATGGAGAACATAAAAGCAAAAAAATGGAGCTGAAGAGCGAGGAGGCCGGGAGCAATCTCGGGTCAAGTAGGATGAGTATTATTACACGGCAGGACGTGGAGTCTCAAGAGTTTGGTTGCCATGTTATGTGGAGATGAGCCGCCCAATCCTCTGTATTAGGCAATTAGTGGATATTTCAGTCCTTCCATTATTTCCTAACAGCAGGGCCTTGTGAGCCAACCATGTAAACACAGCAGCGGCCATAGTTCAGACTGTTTTTCCGTATGTATGCCACTTGCCTCACCCACACCCATGTCAGTATGGTGGTGAGTCAGCCAGCTAGGGTTGGTATTCAGGGGGTAGTCACTTAGAGTCTAGTCCTACAGTGATGGGACAAGTCGCGGCTCCCGCAGCACTGAAGAAGCTCGTGTCACGCATTCTCTCTCCTACTCGGTCTGGTTTTCATCCAGGTTCTTAATGCTTTTGTTCACCATTTAGATTCCCTGCACACAGGGCGGGTATTTATTTCTGCAGGTAAATCAATAGCGATAGATCTACTATGAATTACACAGACTTTGGTGAGGATTTAGGGCAGATATACTGCTGTAGATACGCTGTGGCTTCTGTTAATTTATGAAGAGAAAAAACCCCAAAAGGCCTGATTTATCAAAATTGTCTAATAGTGAGACTGTCTTGGTTGCCCGTAGCAACCGATCAGCGCTCAGCTTTCATTTTCCAGATAGCACCAAAGAAAATAATTGCCAGCAACTCCGGATAAGTAGAAAAAAGTTATGCAAAATGTAATGATATAAAATCATATGAAGACACAAAAGGCAACCATGGCCAGACAGACGCTGACGCGTTTCGAGTTCCTACAAACCCTTAGTCGTAGCACAAATACAGTACACACATTAGTTCCTTATATACTGTATGTAAACAAGACTCAACTGTGTGAAGACAAACACCGGAACATTCACCTTCCGGCCGCTCGCACATGCGCTGAGTGCACATCCGGGACACCCGGCCGCACACGACCAAAACCGGTCCCCAGCGAAGACCCCGCCCACCAATGGAGCGACGCGACAGCCGAATGAGAACGGCCACGCCCCCGCCCGTCGCTCCGCTCCATTGGTGGGCGGGGTCTTCGCGTGCGACCGGGCGTCCCGGATATGCTCTCTGCGCATGTGCGAGCAGCCGGAAGGTGGATGTTCCTGTGTTTGTCTTCACACAGGTGAGGTCTTTTTTTATATCATTACATTTTGCATAGCTTTTTTCTACTTATCCGGAGTTGCTGGCAATCTTTTTCTTTGGTGCTATCTCAGAATTGCTCACTTCAGAGTGCAGCCCGGGATATTGGATTGGTGAGCTGGCTATTTTCTTCTTATTTCATTTTCCAGAGCAGTATAAGAAATGAAAGCTGAGCTCTGATTGGTTGTTATAAAAAACAAAAGAGTCTCATAGTTAGACAGTTTTATAAATGCGGTTCCCCATCTTGATAATCTGCAGTTGTGGATTTTCCACTAGTTTCATCATTGTAATCAACTATGTTATGTGTATGCAGGATTTCTAACTCTACCTTGCCAGCCTGGTGGTGAAGGTAAGGATAGGCTGGCTAGATTTACACTGCAGGATGCTTTTGCTCTTAGGGCATGTCCCTGGGGTCCGGGTTTGCACCTGGTTTTATAGACGATTTTTGGTTTTGAAAGCCGTCTGTAAACCGGGTGTCAACCTTTTACACGGACTTCAATGGAAAATCCGTGCAGCAGTCCCCACTGCGTGGATTTTCTGCCGGACGGCTTTTTAGACCACCGGCGGTCCGAAGAACGTTGAACATGTTCATTCTTCCGCTAGGTTTTTGGACAGAACATGAATCTGCAAACCGCTTGTAAACAGCCCCTTAGGGATTTGAGGAGTCTAGCAGCAACTTTCTCCTCCCCACATCCTGCTCTGACAACACATGCTCGGCTCAAGCTGAGCATCCACATGTATGGGGGGAATCGGGACACCGCTATCTTATGTATATTGTCAGCTTAAAGGGAATGTGTCATCAAAAATGACTTATTGTTTAACTCACATTTTTATGTTCAACACATTTTTTAAGAATTTTTGGTTAGATATTTTTTTTTAATTTTCCGTATCATTTTCAATATTTTTTAATAATTCTTAAGTCCTGCAGTTTTCACTTTGGCCACTAAGCCTAATAATAGTCGGACACTTCCTGTTCTGTGGAGAAAGATTCTCAGTTTTCTGCTCATTATCAGCACAAAGAGGGTCAAACTGAAAGGAGACACCAGTGTGAATAGATAACACAGGACCCAGACCCAGCAGTCACAAGAGGAGATAGTCACAGTTCACCCTTTCACCTCCCTGCACAGTGACTTCTTCCCAGGTCACAGAGCACGACTAGAAAACTTCTATAGAAGTGAATGGGACTGAGTCAGTCTTAAGTCGCCTATGTGCATGAAGCTACTGTAAATCATCTCTCTGACTGCTGTTAAAACAAGGCCTATTGGCCAAAGTGAGAACTGCTGGACTTAAGAATTATTAAAAAACATTGAAAGTGATATGAAAAATAAAAAACAACAACCAAAGATTCCTAAAAATGTGTTTAACATAAAAATGGGACTTAAACAATGACTCATTTTTTTTGATGACACATTCCCTTTAACATTTACTATTTAGGTCAGTGTTTTGCATCACTATTTGAGAGGCAAAACTAGTAGTAGGTCCAGATGCAGAAGATGTGCAGTTATTTCCATTATAGCCTATGTGCAGGTTTCACTCCTAGTTGTGGCTACAAACCTTAATACACAAAAGTGAGGTCATGGGGGATATATTGCTGCATTAACAGGCAGATTTGTCATTCAGAGGTCTTGAAAAGAAGGTGGACGCTCCTTGCGGCATTGTAAATGTAATCATCCTTATCACAACTCTTCTCTTGCAAACGATAAGTAAGCAATGAGTGGAACAACCTGATGGTAGGGACAACACTTACTGAATGGTGTCATGGCAGTGCACACTCTACACAAAATCCTGGCCTAGTAGAATTATATCTAAAGGCTAAACAGATTTGGGGCTTTTAGAACTTCTATTAAAGTAGGAAGCGGAATCATGCTGGATCTTGTAGTTCTTGAGTGGTTACTGAGCCAGCAGCTATTCCCATCTAGTTTTGCAACACAGTAGAATAAAAAGATGAATACATATAGTGAGTGAGATGATTAGGCGCAGAGTCTGGCAAACGCTACTACATGCGAGTCTGTTCTCCGATGCAACATTCCCTTTAACAGCAAAAAAAAAAAAAGTTCCCAAGTGACTTTTCCCAAATTCCCATCCCTCAAGTTTATTGGATCCAACTGACGGATTCTTTTGTCACCCTCGTGAATGATGTATAAGCGCTGCTCGTCTGCTCTTGACTCGCTGCCAAGCACATGGTTACTGGTTAAGGAGAAAATGTAATAACTGGTGTTTTTATTGCCAAATGCCTTGTGAATGAGTCATGTGCATTTCCTCTGCCTCTCCAAAGTCTTTAAATACTATCATTCCAGGAGAAGGCTCTCCACCCCTCTCCCCTTCCTTCTCCAGAATCCAATAGACTCTGCTACAAAGAGTGGAGTACCCCTGTGTCACAGGGGGGTCACCGTCACAATATACTGGAATGCACCGTCCAAGGAAAACTTTATACATGAAATCTAAAATTAAAGCAAAGGTTTCACAGATTTATATTAAAAAAATTACATCCTGATGTATGTGCTGGCACCTGGCGAATCAGCCCCTATAGGGACCCTAAAGTTAAAGTGCTATTCCCACCAAAGACTTTAATGGCATATCGATAGGATATGCCAAAGTCCGATAGTGGGAGTCCCAACTCTGGGGGACAAGGTTTTATTTGGAAGCACAAAAGAACAAAATGAAGATTTGAGTGACCAGTTTTCTATTCCGAGTCGACACTTTCGGATGCCCATTCCCAAAGTCTGATAGGTGTGGTTCCCACTTATGGGGGATGCCACTTTATTCAGAACTACCATAAAACAGAGTGCAAGCGCAACCGGCTCTCCATTCTAAGCCATCACTTTTGGGGGCCCGTCTCTAAGATACGTGCGAGTTCCAGAGGGTGGACTCTCACCTATCAGGCTGTTATGGTATATACTACCAATATACCATTAAAGTCTATGGTGGGAACATCCCATTAAGAAAAAAAAGCTCAGTTCTCAATGTCAATCCAAATATATTCTATGCTCCCCTTTTCTTAAAAGGCATCCATTTTTCCCCTCCTCATGTTGGAGAAAAGTTTGAGTTGATGTAACATAGAAACCTATCCTTTTCTACAGGGCTGTGGAGTCGGCAAGCCAAAGCCCCGACTCCAACTCCTCAATTTCCCAAACCTCCGACTCCCGACTCCGACTCCCTCATACACGGCGCATGTTTAAGTGATAACTTTACTGTAGTAAAATGGTAATATTAGGCTGTTTATCACCTTGTGATACAATAATCAAGCGATTTAGATAGAACAGACACTGATAAGCAAAAGGGTAACAATGTTTTGATCTTTTGAACACTTCTGTATTTGTATCCAAGTCCAGTCTGCACCAACATTGGGAATGTGTAGAAGAGACCTGGGATCAGATTTTGGTCAAGATATGCTTGAATATGGTCCAGAGCCCAGAAGGATTCAGGCAGTATAGAAAGCCAAAAGGTGGATTTCCCAAATGCTAACAAAATAATACAAATTAACATTTTGATTTTTAGGAGCAAAACAGTAACAGTGCAGCTACAGGAAATAATCTGCAGAACTAAGCAAATGCTAAATACTTGCAAGTCAAAGTTATGTATAAGATCGGTAAGATGACTGTATATAAAATTACAGTAGCCTCATATACAAAGCTGTAGCGGATGGTGAGATGTGGAGCCTGAAAGTCACAAGTTCAAAACATTGTAACCATTTTGCTTGTCAGTGTAAAATATATTTATTGGATATGACTTTAGAACACAAAAAATTGTAAATATGCAAAACACTGCAGGAACATTTGTGGAGTCTCTGAATTTGTTCTGAGAAATAGTGTTGCCTCCATCAGATCCTGCATATATGACCTCAAATCTGATCTCATTATTTCCAGGCTAGAGAACGGCATCTCTACACTAACTTGGTTTGGGGGCAAAGCGGTGACCACGGGGGCAACATCTCTAACAATGTCGGGATATAAAGGAATTGCCTCAGCCACAGTCAGTTTAGATGAATGGTTGAACTCTTCTACTTCTTTGAAAGCAGGTGAAAAATTTTGCTGAAACCTGTTTGCCCTGGGAGCAGAATCTTTTCCCCTGGGGCAGCGCTTTGCCTGCTCCATGTCATCAATTACACTCCTCATGTGATAAGGCTTAATGGGAGCAGTAGCACCGGCCGGACCCAATTCCTCTTGCTCTTTGCACTGCATCGAACTAACTGGACCAACTAATTATATATTTTGGGAGTCGGTCCATTTTATGACGACTCAGACTCGTGCAAAATAGTCACCGACTCCGACTCCACAGCCCTGCTTTCCTATTATGCAAAACAGGCTTCACTCACTCTTTAGCAGATACTTGATGTGAACCCAAACATGTTTGAACCCTCCACCAGATTTCACCAAGATCAAGACCTCTGAAGACTGGCCAATGAGCAACTGCTTGTTCTCTAAACTTCCCTTTAAATAAAAGAGCTCCGTCATAAAATAGGAAAATAATCTCATAGAATAAATCTTGATTCTTGTTTTTTTCAGGAACCTGGAAGTTTTGGGTGTCATCGCTATGTCCAATCTCCCATATGGAATATAATATACCTGTGAATCTGCCTTTTTATTCAGTTGCAGGGGGGACCATACTGTCAAGGGGGAGGGAACACTATATGTTAAATAGTATAAGACCCCATAAAGATTTTAAATGGCTCAGCTTGAATTGACTTCGAATGTAACTTCTAGGGGAGTTGGCAAAAGTCATTGCTCACAGCTGCTTCGAGTACTTGATACAAGCAGACATTTTTTTCCTTTTCTGTATTTACAGCGATTTTCACTGGCATGCTGAACATGATATGGAAATGTGATACAATATGATTATCAACCATCTGTTGTATTGGAAAGAGCTGCGAGCCGTCAGAGCGGATTTAACCCCTTGTGCCGCTTCCTTCGGTGGGGGAGAGATAAAACGCGCCGGGAAGTATCCATTATTATCAGCGATGTCGTCTGTCTCCTGGGAGAAGGCAGCTTTTCAGCTCTCTTAAGGATTGCCTCATTAGCAAAAGTGACAGCAGATTTTCCGATTGTCCTGTGCTGCTACAAATCCCTTATGTGTGTTTAATTGTGGTTTCCTCTATACTAACGCGCATTAGATTTGCGGCTCTTTTTTTTTTTTTTTGTCAGGCAAATGATCAGGCCATCAGCAGGGACACCGAGTCCGGGAACAGACTTCTCTGTATTTCCACTGGTTTCAATTAGGAAGACGGCAGTTCTGGTTTCTGCTGGCCTCCTGAGATACATCAAGGATAAAATATGCAGATTATTATACGTGTTACCTATATATCAGTGAAAGCCAGGCGTCTGCTGCTGAATACATAACTTGACCCATATTCGTGGACTTGTTTGAATCAGGTTTGCCTGCAGTAGAACAGAAGTGTACGCCGTTCACTCCTGATGGAAGCCATTCATTTCAGGAATATAAAATCAACTCCTACAGATGGAGCAATCTCCACACAAATTAGCAGCAACTTGTCGACAAAACTTCACACAGGACAGTCCCGCTTTTAGTCCCTGCTAAACCTGTCATTACCAGTGATCTATACATCTGCCCCTGCAGACTCCAAAGCTGCCCATAAACGTATGTTAGCCGTCAGCCGAACAATCATTATTCCGACTGTATGAATGTCGGCGGCGTCTTTCAGCTTGATCTAAATAAAATATAATTACCGCAGAATAACTCTCAAGCTTTTTAGTAGGCCTTACGCTCATTTTATCATTTTCAAGATCTCTGCTTGCTACCAGTGAATATTCTCCATTACATCCTTTATATCTGTACAGACCTACCCTGTTTCCCCGAAAATAAGACAGTGTCTTATATTAATTTTTGCTCCTAAAGATGAGCTAAGACTTATTTTTAGGGGATGTCTTATTTTTCCATGAACAATAATTCACAATTATTGTTTTAACAAATAGTCAACATGTATTAATATACTGTAGTGATTTCATCACAAACATCAGCATAAGCAGCCAAACTCTGAATTGCATAAAAAAAATGCACTAGGTCTTATTATCGGGGATGTCTTATTTTCAGGGAAAAAGGGTAATACTTCTAATGGTAGCGGGTCTGCTATAATTGTATCCAGGCATGGGATGGGTGAGGTTGATGTTTAAAGGGACACTTCCGTCAGAAAGAGGAATTTTTGTTAGAATCAATAATACTCCTGGCTTAATACATTTTTTTGGGGGAATTTTTTGTTTTTGCAGTCCTACACAAATAAAAACTACATAAAAAATCCTGTATTTCCCTACATGGGGTAATGAAGGAATTATTCTTGGATATGGGAGGTGAGTCTAATCATAGTTTAGTGTTGGTGGTGCAAGAAATGCTTATTTGCATGTAGTCTCAGTACACATAGTAGGTAATAACATAATGATCGCTCTATTGCTCTCTAAACAGGCGTAGATAAATATTAGACTAGACTGAATGGCCAATGGTGACAGCAATACATAAGAGGATAATGCAGTTGGGGGGTCCCAGCTTTCGTCACACTTATCACATCCTGCTGATAATGCTTAGGGTTATATTCACACGGGGTATTGCGGTGCGCACAGGTATACCGCGCAATATGCCTGCTGTTGAAAGTACATGATGGCAAGCGCGTACTTTCAACAGCACAATGGCTCTGCCTCTTGTTCAGTTTAGTATTCCCCTGTGTATAAGCGCCAGAAAGAAGTGACATGTCACTTGTTTTTGCAAGTGCATAGTACGCCCCTGTAAATACGTCAGTTTTACATAGCACTCAACGAGTGCTATGGTTTTACCGTATTTTCAGGCCGTGCTTTGGCGCAATTACGCGCCATAGTAGAACCCGCAAATACACTATGTGAACATACCCTTACACTGTCAGACCCTTTGTAGGCCTGGAGGAGAACCGTCAAGAGATCCTCACTGATGTGTTATAACCAGGACCTCATGTACATAGGTGAATTGTAAAAAATGATAAAACCCCACCAAATTTTACAAAAACACCCCAAAATTGCTGTTGATGATAATGTCCCTTTAATATGTGATTGCCTAAGAGAAAGTGGGGGCTAATGTTTATGGATTTAAAAAAAATTATATTTTTTGCCAATGTATAAAGTTACGAACTCTAGAACTCTAGAAATTGGTTGTAGGGTGCAACCACTATGACGCTGAATTTAATCGTGAAAGGGTGTTGTTTCACCACCATCTTTGGCACGAACAGAGAAGGTGTCGCCCACATACCAAGAGTAGATAATGCTCTGTGAGCTCAACACATAACAGGACAAGTCACGTTTTACAAACAGTTTGGCGCTTCGGATTTGGTCCAGACCAGACTTTCTCTGGCACGGAGCTTCCCAGTCTCACTGCTCTTCTAGTAAAGGTCCCCTTCTATGATTATGGAGAATGCTTCCTTCCTTTATACATAGACAATTCCCCCTACTTCTGGATACCGTCTTGTTATAAATGAATCATAAGAGATCTCTATATAGCCCCTTGATATATTTATAAATATTAATTAGATCAACTGGAAGCCGTCTTTTCCTTAAAGGGGTTGTCTCGCTACAATGATTGGGTTTTAAAAGATCTTTAAAAAACAAGCAGCTTTGCAATATATGTTCATTACAAATGTCCTACTGATTTTGAGTTATCCCTGTTAGTAGTAGTGCATCAGCTCCTGAAATCCCTATAGCAGCAGACCTGTTGATCTTTATCTCACTGGCTGTCAGTGCTAATGACTCATCAGCCTCTGAATAAAGGTCTGAGCACAGAGCCCCTCCCGCACAGTATGCTTCTGTAGAGAAGGGAGGGCTCTGGCTTCTGTGTCTGTGTAGCTGGATTAACCCTGTGTGTGCCTGATCCCTCCTGCTCTCTACACAGATTGAGGAGAGCAGAGATGAGGCTGATCTGTAGTCAGTACGATGTGACAGCAGTGAAGTGTGTTACTATAATCATGATGTGTCTGTGGAGTTCTGACTATACTAATAGAACAGATCAGGGGGGCATGCCCCTCCCTGCTCTGCTGTATTAGTGACACATTGTGATGCCCTGTGTCTGTTCTGACAGGGTTTGTTTGTTGTTGCTTGAGATGGAGATTTGTATGCTAAGCAGGGAGTATAGGAACACTTACATCCCCCCTGCTCTGCTCTTAGCATACACAGCTTCACAGACCTCTCCACACTCATAGATCAGCCCTCTCCTGTCTCCTGACTCTGTGGAGCTGACAGTGCAGCTGATCTAGCAGTGAGCAGCCTGCAGCAGACCTAGGCAGGCACACACATGGTTAACGCTGGCAGCAAACCCCCTCGCCTTCCCCCTGCTGTATAGAAGTTATGGAGGAGAGCTTTCTGTGTCCTGAGGGGAGGGGGGAAGAGGGAGGAGAAGAGGCAAACAAGAAGCACGCCCCTAAATTCAAAAATCCTTTGCTGCCAGACACTTTGAAGTAGGCTGAAAGCTTGTTATGAGACAACTCCTTTAAACTAAATAACCCTAATCTTGCTAATCTTTCTGGGTATTGCAATCCACCCAGTCCTTTTATTATTTTTGTTGCTCGTCTTTGTACCTGTTCAAGCTTTACAATGTCTTTCCTGTGCACTGGTGCCCAAAACTGTACACAATATTCCATGTGTGATCTAACCAGGGATTTGTATAATGGGAGAATAATGTTCTCATCGTGTGCGTCTATGTCCCTTTTAATAAACCCCATGATCTTACGTGTCTTGGCAGCTGCTGCCTGACACTAGCTGCTACAGTTAAATTTACTGTTCTCTAAGATTCCCAAATCCCATGGTATCAACCACAATGTCCCCTCCATACACATGGAGCATGGATACCTGCTTTACCCTATTTTCATGTACAAGGACGGCCAGTTATCACCAAAGGAAAGGCAGGGAAACAGCTGGCACAGTATAAAGTCTGACATCAAGAAGTGGCGCCTGAGAACATGTAACATACAACTAATGGTGCGCCCCCTCTTGACAGCGAGTGAAGCGCTCCTTCCTATGAGGGTGGAAGGAGAAGAATTGGCTGCTTCTTTTTTTTGTCTTTTTTCTTGATGCACCTGTGTTTGAAAAAAAGAACCAAAAACAATTTTCCAAACTAACGAGGAGCCACTTTACAAGCAAAATAAAACTCCTGTGTAGGAACTGTCACAAAACTGCTTCTAATGAATAAAACTCACCTTGCAAAGTAAGCGGATTGAGAGAAGAAAAAAAAAAAAAAAAAAGGATACCCAGCGAGGAGTCAGCAGTTGCTTTTCCAGGCGCTGAGAGATGAGTTTAATTGAGGCTGACGCATGACAGACTCGTGTGTACAGCACTGCCCGGGCTCTGAGTGAAGACGCTGACAAAGGGTAAATGGTGCGTGGCAGCAGGTCTTGCCCTGGTCTGGCCTGGCATCATAAGCTCGCACTGCCTGTCAGGAGGAATCATCAGGGCTAATGAAGGGCAGGCTTTGTTTTTTTTTTTTCTGTTTTTTTTTCCTCTAAATTCCCCTCACTTCTCAGCGGATCAGACCGTGCACCATGGAGCCTCCTTCCACCTCTTGGTGCTTGGTTAAGGGTGTGTGACATGTGTTTAAAAATTAATGCGCTCTAATCAATTTAAAAGTTAGACAACTCTAGTGCTCTATGCAGAGGGGATAATCAGCGGCGCCTGCAACTCCATCTTAGCGAGACAAGTGAAATTGTGGCAGAGAGACGTCAGCTGTTCACATGGCGGAGGGCTCATTAAACAGAGAGACATACATTACTGACTACGGCAAGAACATCTCCCCTCTGTTTAAAGAATCCCATTAAAAGGGTTATCCCACTAATTATTTTTATACAAAAAGTCCTGAAAGACTGTTAATAGCTCCTGTAAAGTAACGTGCAGGGTTTCTTGCATTAAAATACTTTGTTTGCCTTCATGTGTCCGTATTGGTGCTGCTAGGTACAAGCTATGGACAGAATCAGTCTCCCTCCTCCTCTGGCAGCTGATAACATAGGCTCTTCTTACTTACTAATCCAGATGTAAAGATTAATTACTGCGGAGTCTTTAATCCTTCCAGTACAAGCAGATCAGAAAGCCATTTCTCTTGGGTGATCTGCAGTGAACAGTGGATCTCTACTCTGAAGAGTGACCGAGCACGTCTGTCCACCAGCATTGGGTTAGCTGGACGTGCACACTGCTATACAAGCAGAACCCCAGGTTGTGCCTCTGCATGAACAACACAAGGCTCATTTCATCTTTACAGATAAAGAAATTAATGAAGCCAGCTCACTGGTTAGTTTTGAGGATGCAGTGGTGTGCGACTAATTCCAGGAGGTCTCTGGCATTGCAAACTGAACAGTCACCAAAAAGATGAGAAGTCAGCACCATAAAATAAAACTTTGATTTATTTAGTTCACATTAAAAAATTGGGAGAGGTGAAAGGTTGATGCATTTCGGGTTACAGCGCCCTTAGTCATAGCTTTGACTAAGGGTGCTGTAACCCGAAACCTGTAAGCCTTTCACCTCTCCTAATGTTTTAATGTAAACTAAATAAATCAAATTATTTATTTTTTTTACATATTTTATTGAATTTTTCATACAAAGGCATAAACAATTTTGAATTGACAGAATCGCTAAAACATAAAAGTAGATTAGCATGAGCATTTATACTGGGGGTTAGCCCCTGCACGGCCCTTAAGTTCCTCAAGTCCCTGTCAGTCCTTGAAAGTCCAGAGAGGTTCGAGGATCCGGGTGAACCATAGAGCCTTCAGGCATACAGATGGACAGCAGGACACTCCACAAGTTGTTACATATTGGAAAATAACTTAGCAGGAAAGGGCATATAGATAGGTGTATTCACAATAAGTAAATAAAACAAGACAGAATGACTTAAAGGGAACCTGTCACATAAGTTGTGCCCCCCTTGCTGAGGACAGCACAAGCTAGTGTCAGACCTGCTGTTTCCAGCGCTGTGCCCCTTATTCTGTAAGATGCAGGAGTTTTAGAGCATTTACCACTCAAATCTTATTCATGAGCAGGTGTTAGCTCCACCCACCAAAGGCTAGCTCCGCCCACTGAAGTTATTCACCTGTTTCTATCTATTCAAAGTAATAGGTTTGTCAGTTGAGGTGGGCGGGGATAGCTTCAGGTGGGCGGGGTTTGAAAAAAACTGACACTCTGAAGGACTCTTCGAATGACTCTTCTGGCTGAAAACTGCAGATTTGAGCATTAAATACACGAAAACTACAGCATTTTACAGAATAAGGGACACAGCGCTGGAAACAGCATGTCTGACACTAGCTTGTTCTGTCCTCAGCCAGGGGGGCAAAAACTATGTGACAGGTTCCCTTTAACACAGAAACAAAAACAACCAAGCTAAAGCCTGGTATGTGCCAGGCAACCTAGATCCCACCTAAAAACGAGTGGGCCAAGAACGTTTAACATATCTAGAGGAGTCTCGGTCTACCCATTTCTTCTTTCAAAATCAAGAAGCTGACCCAACAAGCAAGAATAGTGAATGATGTCTTAAAGAGAACCTATCACCTCCAAACAAACACACAAAATATAATAGTAAATGCGATTATAAGACTTTTTTCCAATACATGTCATTAGCAATGCAGAGAGCTTATGTCATTAATACAGGGGAACAGATCTTAGTTTCACTTTCTTAGCAGAGCTCTGTAGGTAGCAGGGATTCTTTCTGTTGAGCTATACCACCTGAGCAGGGGGAGCTGAGGGCATAGCTGCTACATACAGTACAACAGGCACAGCACACTGAGGACATAGTGTGACAGGGTTTATAAGCATCTACATTACACTGCTGCTAGTGTTATATCCATCACAGACATAGCAGCCCAGAGAAAATCAGTGTGCACATGATGTTGATGTACACTTACAGGCTCTCCCCCTGCACAGTGGACTCTTCCAGCTCAGAGGCAGGAGATTGTATCAACTGTCATCCATCAAGCTATCAGGTGCTGACTTGGCCCGACTTCAGAGCTGTCTTAAAGGGCCAGTGCTTTTTTAAAAACAAAATTACAGGTGAAATGCTTTTAATTTCCCTAATGAAACATATTTAAGGAAGTGTTTGTATTTTAGTCTCCTCTTATTTCATGAGGTTTCCCTGGAGGTGATAGGTACTCTTTAAGCCTACTAGATATGTTTTGAATTAATTTAGTTACATTTGTGAGGTGGTAGAGCTCCTTAGGGAGAGCCTAGAAGTAAGTCTGGGGCTAGTGGCACACTCATCGATGGTCTGTGAAATTTTAAGAATCCCTAGTGTATCAGGCAGGGCCTCTCTCTAATACCAACCAGTGTATCGAAATGTTTTCATTAATTGAGTGATTTCGGGGCGTGTTTAATGTGAAACAATAAAAAATTTCCATTTCCTAAAGAAACTTTTGGTTTGCCTTTCTTTGTTCCTCTCAGTTTCTATCCTATCTGTCGTTAGATATTTTTTCATGTTCTCAATTATTAGTGACACTAGGGGGTGTGAGGGTTCAGCCAATACAAAAGGAGGCATCTCTTTGCTACCAGCATTGCAATATGTATGGTGCCAAATTTTTATTTTATGGTGCTGACTTCTCATCGTTATGGTGACCGTGTAATTTCATCTTCATGGATGTCAATGCTCCAACTTATTGAGGTCGCATCATTAGGGAACAACTGTTAGAGACTGGGGCACTTTAAATGAAGTGGCCTGCACTTTCTCCAGACCTGAACCCCCTAGAAAACCTGTGGAGTCAGCTGAGTCGCTGTGTAGCAGCTGGTAACTCTGTACCCCTGAACTCCAATGACAATCAATAGCAGTCAATAACGTGACTTGTGAACAACATGAAGACATCGTTGTCCAGCTGTAATTGATGCTCAAGGCCACATGACATTATTGAGACACTGACATTTCTGATGGTGTATACCCTCCACCGTTGTTGGCTTTTGTTTCACTAGTTTGAGGTGAGAAAATCAACATTGCATGCTATGACTTAAATGGACGACTTTCAGGAAAAAATATCAACAAGCGTGAAAGGTTTACATTTTACATAAATTTCACCCAAAAGCCCAATATACCTATTTTTTGTGAGTAGTGTATGTGCCCAGAGCTTTTACCCCACATCAATCAGACACTTAAACCACATATTATATACAATGTACAGTGGCCTGTGGTAACTAGGGGCGTTGCTAGGCCGTTTTATCTAGGGCACAATAAAATGGCTGTAGGCCCGAAATTGGCCCAGACTGGACCACCCACGAGCCTGCTCAACTGTATGTTCATCCCCGGGGCACACATATAGTTGAAAACTACTGTTGCACGTTGCTAGTAAACTGGGCCAGGGTGCAATGAAGTGACTTCATCATGCCGCTTCCTCTTCTAGGCCACACAGTCTAGTCACTCTACATAGGCTGTGCGGCCTAGGAGTTGCTGGAAGAAGCGTCTTCGTGTTGGTCGGCGTGATGAAGTGGAAGGCGCTCGCCGGGTGAAGGAATATAGGCGAGTATTATTATTCTTGTTATTTTTTCTGGTGATCTATAAACCTAAACATGGAGGGGACTTGTATACTGCTGCCTAAATAGTGGTCTTCTATGCTGCTACCTATAGAGGGGACATCTATACTGCCACCTACCGTATGGAGGGGACTAATACACTGCCACCTAAGGAAGGGCACTTACATACTGCTACCTGAGGAGGGGCACTTCCATACTGCTACCTAAGGAGGGGCACTTCCATACTGCTACCTAAGGAGGGGCACTTCCATACTGCTACCTTAGGAGGGGCACTTCCATACTGCTACCTTAGGAGGGGTACTTCCATACTGCTACCTAAAGAGGGGCACTTCCATACTGCTACCTAAGGAGGCAGTTACATATTGCTACCTAAGGAGGGGCAGTTATATACTGCTACCTAAGGAGGGGACTTATATACTGCTACCTAAGGAGGGGCACTTATATACAGCTACCTAAGGAGGGGCACTTATATACAGCTACCTAAGGAGGGGCACTTATATACAGCTACCTAAGGAGGGGCACTTATATACAGCTACCTAAGGAGGGGCACTTATATGCTGCTACCTAAGGAGGCATTTACATATTGCTACCGACGGAGGGGCATTTACATATTGCTACCTAAGGAGGGGCACTTATATGCTGCTAGCTAAAGAGGTGACTTATATACTGCTACCTATGGAGGGGACTTGTTTACTGCTACCTAAGGAGGGGCACTTACATACTGCTATAAGGGGGCACTTACATACTAGCTACCTAAGGGGGGCACTTAATACTGCTACCTAAGGGGGCAATACATACTGCACCTAAGGGGGGCACTTACATACTGCTACCTAAGGGGGGCACTTCCATACTGCTACCTAAAGAGGGGCACTTCCATACTGCTACCTAAGGAGGGGCACTTCCATACTGCTACCTAAGGAGGCATTTACATACTGCTACCTATGGAGAGGACTTGTATACTGCTACCTAAGGACCTAGTGAGCTATCTATCTAAGAAGGGGACTTACATACATACTGTATTGTTTAGAGGTATTACAATATTATACATAAAATAATGGTTTTGAAAATGTTATTTTGTCAGTGCTGACTTTCAGTGTACGGTGTAGTGCTGAGATGTTGGACACCATCTATGTGAAATTTGTGGAAAACTAGTGACCTGAACATACGTTTTTTTTTTCCTCCATAAAAATACACGTCGCAATTCAAAATGTAGCATGAAAAATACTGTGTGAACTCAGCCCTACTGAGCAAAAAGTAACACAGAGGGCCCGAGCCATGGATGTTTTAGGACCCTATCAACGCCCATGGGGGTAATTTAGGAAACTTTTCTCAAACCAGTTTATGAGCGGATTAGTTACTCCCTCTTCCTGACTAGGATAATTTTAATTTTCCGTAGTACAAGCTGGTTTGTACGCTATAACATTTTTTCTCCAGTATTCTACTAATAAGGCTTTATCTTGTAATCTGTACATTAGAATTTTTTTAAAAAAACAATATCAGGAAAGAAGTAAATAAAAAAAATGAAGTCAGCTTTTCAAATTTTTTCATATAAATTGTGCTGCTTTTCTGTCACAGAGATTTCTGTAAAGTTGATATAAAGTTTTAGTTTTATTGGGGTGGCAGTTTGGGCTGTTGGTGTTTTTTTTTTAAATTTTTTTTTGTATTTTTTATTTTATATATTGTCCATTCCACAAGTTCAGAAAAAGACCTCTGGGAGGCATTTAAGAATTTGTTTTTGCCAATTTTCCTGACTGGGACTGGTCCGTTGCCCTCAGTTATAGGGAAAATAAAGGACACGGTCATGATTGCAGAGCGGATGTTTAAAATCAACGGGTGGTCGTCGACTAGTTAAAGAAGACCTAAGACATCAACATTTTTGCGTTCCCTGTGAAACAAAAGTTCTGGAACATCTTCTTTTATAACCCTGTGTTGTGCTGTTCCTCTGTTATGCCTTATAGAAATAAATTACTGAATCTGTCAGATGGGTGTTACCATTCCAGTTTTCAAGAGGCGTGTCCCTGCACACACTGCCAGCACTGATTGACAGACTGTGCATGGATACCCCCACCCAATTGCTAACACCCCAATGACAGATTTGCAATAAATTTGTAGGAGGGATAACAGGGGAACCACACAAGAACGAGATCTGAGGTAAGTCACAACAGAATCGTATATTCCAGGGCTGTGGAGTTGGAGTCGGTGCCTATTTTGGGAGTCGTCATAAAAGGGACCGACTCCCAAAATATATAATTAGTTGGTCCAGTTAGTTTGATGCAAAGAGCAAGAGGAGTGTAATTGATGACATGGAGCAGGCAAAGCGCTGTCCCAGGGGAAAAGATTCCGACCCCATGACAAATAGATTGCAGCAAAATTTTTCACCTGCTTTCAAAGAAGTAGAAGAGTTCAACCATTCATCAAAACTGACTGTGGCTGAGGCAATTCCTTTATACCCTGACATTATTAGAGATGTTGCCCATGTGGTCATCGCTTTCCCCCAACCCAAGTTAGTGTAGAGAGGCCGTTCTCTAGCCTGGAAATAATGATATCAGACATGAGGTCATGTATGCAGAATCTGATGGAGGCAATACTATTTCTCAGAACAATTTAATTTTATCTACAGTTATCTTACCTATCTTATACATAAATTTGATTTGCAAGTATTTAGGATCTGCTTAGTTCTGTAGATTCTTTCCTGTAACTGCATTGTTATTGTTTTGCTCCTAAAAATCAAAATGTTAATTTCTATTATTTTGTTAGTATTTGGGAAATCGACCTTTGGTTTTCAATACTGCCTGAATCCTTCTGGGCTCTGAATCAGATTCAAGCGTATCTTGATCAAAATCTGATCCCAGGTCTCTTCCACACAATCCCAATGTTGGTGCAGACTGGACTTGGATACAAATACAGCTTTTTCTTTAACTCTACACACAACTGTTCTAAAGATCAAAACATTGCTTGTCAGTGTCTGTTCTACCTAAATAGCTTGATTATTGTATCATAAGGTGATAAGCAGCCTGATGTTACCATTTTACTACAGTAAAGTTATCACTTAAACATGCGCCATGTATGAGGGAGTCAGGAGTCGGAGTTGGGAGTCGGAATCGGAGGTTTGGGAAATTGAGGAGTCGGAGTTGGAGTCGGGGCTTTGGCTTGCCGACTCCACAGCCCTGGTATATTCTTGGGAAAGACTAGTATTTAGAAAAACTGACATGATAGGAACAGTCACAGGTCCTCATTAAATTACAATCAAATAAATCACAATTTTGATAACCCATCTTTTTTTTTTGAGGGGGGAGGGGGGGTAAGAGAACAATATGTAAGCCCCTCCTCTCTCTAAATAAGATGACAGAAACCATCTTAAATTCAAAGTGTAAATCCAGTGTTATTACGCTCTTCAGATCAGGTGAAAAGAGATGCAATGGTATGCTGGGCAGTAAAATTTTTAAGGCAACTGTATGCGAGTCCTAAAAAATTGGACCCATGCACAAAATGTACTGGCCATTGTACACCCGCCTCAACAAATGTACTGCCCAGCATGCAGTTACAGTAACACTGACATTGCAATGAACACCAACACCAACCAAGGTAACCCTAATACAGCCAACTGTATGCAAATAGGAGAGTAATATAATAGAGGTGAAGTCTGACACCAATTTGCTGGAACATCAGTTGTTATAAAGAGAGCTGCCATGAGTTGTTACAACGCTGAACCTTCTCTGTGTGGGTGAGGAGCTGATACAGATGCTGGAATAGATGGAAGTTTTATGAACTATCCAGACACCCAATACTCAGGAAAGCGTAGCATGTACAATTCTACCTCTATCCCTGGACTCTACAGATTTAAGTTCTTTACTTGTTGTCCTTATAAATGACTTTAGGTCTAGAACTTTTACATTTAGTAAAAACTCATCAGAAAATAATCTCGTGTCACATGACTTGCTGAAAATCGTTCCGTGATTGAACACAGCATATAGTAGTTAATGGAAAAACATGTCGACGTATTAAAATCGAATAGTGTTAAGAACTAATAATTTCATTGAATACTGTACAATATAACAAAATGAGGCATGGGGATTTTTTTTAATGTGTTTTCCATAAAAAGAAAAAAATAAGGGGTGGCAGGAAACCTGCATATAACGCAGATTATCACCATATAAGAAATGGTTATGTTAGAGACAGAAACACTAAAATAGTTCAAGTTGTCAAATATATAACTTGCCAAACCTACCAATTCACTAGAGAACACCACCACCTCTATGATCCCCATGTCTCAGGGCTGTCCCTGATTTCTAGTGAATTGGCCAACAATAGTATATCCAGAGGCTCCCACCTATCATGTACCATTTATAACACTAGTGTTTTCTTATGGGCTGAAAAGGTTGTTGGACTTCTTTAGGCAACATGGGGTTAGTACAGCTAATACCTCTTCACCCCTTTACCTACTGTCATAGAAATATGTGTTATGTTCAGTTGAAACCAGAAGTTTACATACACTATATAAAAAGACACGCATGCATGTTTTTCTCACTGATATGAAATCAGAATAAACCTTACCTGTTTTAAGATTACCAAAATTATTTCTATTTGCCAAATGCCAAAAGAATGAGATATTTTCTATGACATACTTCTATGCCATAAAAAAGCCCTGATCTCAATCCTATTGAAAATTTATGGGCAAAGTTGAAAAGGCAGGGGCGAGATAGGCGACCTACAAACATGGCTCAGTTATACCAATTCTGTCAAAAGGAATGGGCCAAAATTCCTACCAACTATTGTGAGAAGCTTGTGGAAGGATATCCAAAACGTTTGACTCAAGTCATACAGTGTAAGGGCAATGCTACCAAATATTAATGAAATGTATGGAAACGTTTGACTTTGCAGAAATTAATTACAATGCCTTAAAAATCCTCTCTCTCATTATTCTGGTATTTGGCAAATAAATATAATTTTGGTTCCTAATTGACCTAAAACAGGTGAGGTTTATTCTGATTTCATGTCAGATAGTGAGAAAAACATGCAGATGTGTCTTTTTATATAGTGTATGTAAACTTCTGGCTTCAACTGTACATGGTATAATAACAAAATGTGATATATACAGTATATCCCAGTGACTACGGATTGTTTGTGTACACTCTCCTTACCACAGATCGATTATGTGTATTCCCAGTCTACAAACTGGTTTGTTCAAGTATACACTCACCGGCCTCTTTATTAGGTACACCTGTCCAACTGCTCGTTAACACTTAATTTCTAATCAGCCAATCACATGGCAGCAACTCAGTGCATTTAGGCATGTAGACATGGTCAAGACAATCTCCTGCAGTTCAAACCGAGCATCAGTATGGGGAAGAAAGGTGATTTGAGTGCCTTTGAACGTGGCATGGTTGTTGTTGCCAGAAGGGCTGGTCTGAGTATTTCAGAAACTGCTGATCTCCTGGGATTTTCACGCACAACCATCTCTAGGGTTTACAGAGAATGGTTCGAAAAAAAAAAAAAAAACCAGGGAGCGGCAGTCCTGAGGGCGGAAATGCCTTGTTGATGCCAGAGGTCAAAGGAGACAGGGCAGACTGGTTTCGAGCTGATAGAAAGGCAACAGTGACTCAAATAGCCACCCGTTACAACCAAGGTAGGCAGAAGAGCATCTCTGAACGCACAGTACGGCGAACTTTGAGGCAGATGGGCTACAGCAGCAGAAGACCACACCGGGTGCCACTCCTTTCAGCTAAGAACAGGAAACTGAGGCTCCAATTTGCCCAAGCTCATCGAAATTGGACAGTAGAAGATTGGAAAAACGTGCCTGGTCTGATGAGTCTCGATTTCTGCTGCGACATTCGGATGGTAGGGTCAGAATTTGGCGTCAACAACATGAAAGCATGGATCCATCCTGCCTTGTATCAACGGTTCAGGCTGTGGTGGTGGTGTCATGGTGTGGGGAATATTTTCTTGGCACTCTTTGGGCCCCTTGGTACCAATTGAGCATCGTTGCAACGCCACAGCCTACCTGAGTATTGTTGCTGACCATGTCCATCCCTTTATGACCACAATGTACCCAACATCTGATGGCTACTTTCAGCAGGATAATGCGCCATGTCATAAAGCTGGAATCATCTCAGACTGGTTTCTTGAACATGACAATGAGTTCACTGTACTCAAATGGCCTCCACAGTCACCAGATCTCAATCCAGGGGGTCCAACCCGTTACTAGCATGGTGTACCTAATAAAGTGGCCGGTGAGTGTAATTAACTCTGGTCATAAACAACTAAAACTCTTTATTGGGGGTAACAGGTTATATCCAAGTGGGACATTTGACATAGGAGGACTAGATCCTTACATGCCCATTCACCCTTACAAATCCCTAACATACGTTGTAATGGATCAATCACTAGACACATAAAATTAGGTATTCTTGTACCTTTCCCCTCATCACCTAACCGTCCAGTCAGGGACAACAAATTACCGTAATGAGCTGATGGGCAGCAACAAAACCTGAACCGATTGTACAGGTTATAAAATATGTTTTGCAGAGGAAAACTGCCTTCACAGCTTGGGAGTCAGCCATCAGCTGAGCTACGTCCCAATTCCTTCCTTGCCTCAGGACAGACGATAATCTACAATTGAAAGTGATAGGTGTTTTCTGTGATTTATCCCTTTTATGACTGTATTGCTTGTATTTATGTTACCTTATTATATCTTTATTTTGTATTCTGTAAGTGCTGTTCCTTTTTCTATTAAAGCTTAAAATGTTAATAAGTTTGGACCTTGTATGGACAATAACCTCAATTATAGTGTGTAATCTTGTGACTGCTGGAGAGTAGTGTTTGGTTAGAGTGTTTTAACCTTGCAAGTGCCGTTGAGCAGTGTTTGTGAGTGGCAGAACAAAAAAAAAAGGGGGGGAGGGGTGAGGACAGAAATTTTGACCTTATTCTGGGTATTTGAGTGCTTTTTGTTCTAGCAGTTCCAGTGTATGAGATGTTGATTACCTGATTCTACAATGTTCTTGTGATCAATTTGTTTATGAATATGTAGTGCAGATGAATAGAATTGAATTTGCTCATGTACATTCATGTTTTTGTTTGCATGTGTTCTTTAAATGTTCTATTAAGGTATGTCTTTGAATTTATGAATTTCCAACATTTCTTTAGTACAATATTGAGTGAACACTACTTTCAGCAGCGTGTACTTGATAAGGTGGCAATGCCGGATCACCAAAGCTAGAGCTGATAGGGGAAAGTGGGTGTCATTTTCAGAAGCAGCGTCCCCAAACATACTACTGTTCGCTAGTGTTACTGATTTCTTGTGCGAAGGAGCTGGTAGCATATATGTTTTGGGTGCCTGAACTGATTTATGCTTATTTTGCCACCTGAGTGTAAGGTGAATGAACATAAGATTGAGTGGCCCCCACGTCACGTGCTCTCAAGTGTGTACATGACACCTACACCCCTGTCTATCAGTCAGAGCAAAATGTCAATTAGTGTAGTACTTTTGCCTCCTCTTCTAGGATTTGCTCTGAAAATATACACACACACATAGATAGATATATCTATCTATCTATCTATATATATATATTATATATGTAGTAGGGCCGCAGCTAGGAAGGTCTGCAATGGTGTGTATATCCCAGCCAGATTCTGGGCATATGCCTGGAGAGATCAAGACACATGCCACCAAGGTAAGGAGCCTTGGTGGAGTGAGAGGCCAGCGTTAAATAGGTGTCGACAGTGCAGACTGTCGACATACATCTAATTTGTTTGTTAGTACGGCTTCCAGCCATTCCCGGGTCGGCCTTTCATTGGAAGTAAGCATAGAGCAGGGTGAGTGCTTACTCCCCATGTTCCATGCCAGGATTTTCCTGGCCTATTTAAGGTCAGCAGGTAAGCTGACTGGCCGTCTGCTGCAACTCCAGTCTACCTTTTGGGCTGGAGGCGGTCACACTGGAGGAAGCCAGTGTCTTCTTCACAAGGTGCTAGTGAGGGAACTACACCTCTGTTAGTAAGTGCTCAGACGAGCAGGAGTTTTGTTCATGTTTGCTGTTTTGCTGTTCATCGGTTGCCATACGTTTTGTTTTTGTTTCTGCACAATAAACATACGGACCAAAGGAATCGTTTGCACCTTACTATTGCCTCTGTCTCACTGCCTAAAGGACTGATTGGTTGCTATGGGCAACAAAGTGAGTTTTAGACCTAGACAGTTTTCATACATGTGGCCCTATGTTTGAGTTGTGGTTCAACCAAAAGAAGAAAGAAAGTGAATCTGGACAAAAATTATGGTACCCTTGGAAATAATCTGACCATAGGGACTTGTTGAACTTAGGTGTGTCCTGTAATTAGGCATACATGCCAACTCTCCCGTTTTTGGCGGGGGGGTCCCGCTATTTGGGGTCCCCTCCCGCCCTCCCGGGGGAGTTGGCATTCCTCCCGCCGCCTGCAGGCGGCGGGGGTCCTTTAAATTACCGCGGCGCAAGAGTAGCGCTGGTGCGTACTCTTGCCCGCGGACCGCTCCTACGGCGGTGCAGCGGCCGCAGCGGCGTCACCCCCCGGCTCCTGTGCGGAGGAGGCAGGAGGTGCTCCCTCCCCCTCCTTCCTATGTACGGCGCCGGTGTGTGCGCCGCACATACAGTCGCGCGCAGGGGAATGACCGCCGCGGCTATGCGGGGAGTGACGCGACGGATGCTCTCACTTCCTCCTGCGCCGCTGAGGAGATCGGTCGGGAGCGGGCGCGCTGCGACCTGGTGAGGTAAGTGGATTTTATTATTTTTTTATTAGCTTTAGGGGGCTCTACTGGCTGACAGAGGGGAACTACTGGCAACAATGGGGGCATCATGGCAACAATGGGAGGCACTACTGGCAACTAAAGGGGCACTACCCTGGCACAGCTGGGGGCACTACTGGCTAACAGAGGAGCGGCACTACCTGCAACAGAGGGCACTACCTGGCAACATGGGGCACTTACTGGCTTTTAGGGGGCACTACCTGGCAACAAAGGGGCAACTACCTGGCTAACAGATGGGGGCACTACCTGGCAACAGAGGGGGCACTACCTGGCAACAGAGGGGGCACTACCTGGCAACAGATGGGGGCAACTACCTGGCAACAATGGGGGCACTACCTGGCAACAAAGGGGGCACTACCTGGCAACAAAGGGGGCACTACCTGGCTAACAATGGGGGCACTACCTGGCAAAAGAGGGGGCACTACCTGGCAAAAAGAGGGGGCACTACCTGGCAAACAGATGGGGGCACTACCTGGCTAACAGATGGGGCACTACCTGGCTAACAGATGGGGGCACTACCTGGCAACAGATTGGGGCACTACCTGGCAACAAGGGGGCACTAACTGGCTACAGGGGGCACTACCTGGCTAACAGATGGGGGCACACCTGGCTAACAGATGGGGGCACTCCCTTGCTAACAGATGGGGGCACTACCTGGCAACATAGGGGGCAACTACCTGCAAACAATGGGGGCACTACCTGGCAAACAATGGGGGCACTACCTGGCAAACAATGGGGGCACTACTGCAAAATGGGGCACTACCGGCAACCAATGGGGGACTACTGAACCAAGGGCATACTGGCAACCAATGGGGCACTACCTGGCTAACAGATGGGGCACTACCTGGCTAACGATGGGGGCACTACTGGCTAACGATGGGGGCACTACCTGGCTAACAGATGGGGGCACTACCTGGCTAACAGATGGGGGCACTACCTGGCTAACAGATGGGGGCACTACCTGGCTAACAGATGGGGGCACTACCTGGCTAACAGATGGGGCACTACCTGGCAACAGATGGGGCACTACCTGGCAAACAATGGGGGCACTACCTGGCAAACAATGGGGGCACTACCTGGCAAACAATGGGGGCACTACCTGGCTACAATGGGGCACTACCTGGCAACCAATGGGGGCACTACCTGGCTAACAATGGGGGCACTACCTGGCTAACAGATGGGGCACTACCTGGCTAACGATGGGGGCACTACTTGGCTAACGATGGGGGCACTACTTGGCTAACGATGGGGGCATCTACCTGACTAACAATGGGGGCACTACTTGGCTAACAGATGGGGGCACTACTTGGCTAACAGATGGGGGCACTACCTGGCTAACAGATGGGGGCACTACCTGGCTAAAAGATGGGGGCACTACCTGGCTAACAGATGGGGGCACTACCTGGCTAAAAGATGGGGGCACTACCTGGCTAAAAGATGGGGCACTACCTGGCTAAAGATGGGGGCACTACCTGGCAAACAATGGGGGCACTACCTGGCAAACAATGGGGGCACTACCTGGCTAAAAGATGGGGGCACTACCTGGCTAACAATGGGGGCACTACTTGGCTAACAATGGGGGCACCTACCTGGCTAACAAAGGGGGGCACCTACCTGGCTAACAAAGGGGGGCATCTACCTGGCTACAAATTTGGCTCTACCTGGCTACAGAGGGGCATCTACTTGGCTACCCGGGGGCAACTACCAGCCTGTAAGGGGCACGACCTGTTTATGGGGGCTACTACCTGGCTATAAGGGCAATCTACCTGGCTTTCTCCAAAGCCGTTATGCAGTTAGGTGGAGTGGGTGTGGCTTTTTGAAGGGGCGTGGCACACAGACAAGATGGGCGTGTCCATGCAAATTTTTGCCGCGGCGCGCTACGCGCGACGCCCACTAGAGTCTCCTGCTTTTTCACTTTCAAAAGTTGGCAACTATGAATTAGCATCACAGTTGTCTTCAAACTGTGAATAGTTTATCTATTTAAAGGGTTCAAAGTAATCACCGTCTGTGTGATATCATGGTGTGTAGCCCATTGAATATGGACCAAAATAAGAGAGAGATCTCCCTGGACATGACCACAAAAGGAAAATGGATGGCAAATTGAAGAGACGGATCATACGAATAGTAACCAAAGAGCCCAGAAAAACTTCCAAAGAGATTGGCGGTAAACTGTAAGGTCCAGGTACATCAGTGTCATATCATACCATCCATTGCGGTCTTTGCCACAGTGGACTTAATGGTAAATGGGCAGAGAAAAAAACACTGTTAAATGCAAATCATAAAAAAGCAAGACAAGAATTTGCCAAAATGTATATTGACAAGCCACGAGACCTTTGGGAGAATGTCCTTAGGACAGATGAGACAAGACTGGAGCTTTTTGGCCAATCACATGAGCTCTATGTTCATAGATGTAAAAGTGAAGCATACAAATAAAAGAAGATTGTACCTATTGTGAAACACAGAGGAGGCTTGGTTATGTTTTGAGGCTGATTTGATGCATCTGACACATGGCATCCTGAATCTGTGCAGGGCCCAATAAAATCTCAAGACTATCAAGGCATTCTGGAGAGAAATGTGCTGCCCAGTGTCAGAAAGCTTGGTCTCAGCTGCAGGGGATGGGTCCTGCAACAGAATAATAATCCAAAATACACAGCTAAAAACATCCAAGAATGGGTAAGAGCAAAACATCGGACTATTCTGAAGCGGCTTTGATGAGTCCTAATCTAAATCCTTTTGAACATCTGTGGAAAGAGCTGAAACATGCAGTCTGAAGAAGGCACCTTCACACCTGAGGAAGTGGGAGCAGATTGCTCAGGAGGAGTGGGCCAAAATACCTGTGGACGGTGCAGAAGTCTCATTGAGAGTTACAGAAATCGTTTGTTTGTACGATTGCCTTAAAAGGATGTTCAAGAAAATCTTAATTAAGGGAACCATTATTTTTGTCCAGGCCAGTTTCATTATTTTTTTTCTGTCGTATCACAATTCCAAACCAATGTTGATAAGTTTTAGTAAATTTAAAGTTATTATATTATTACTTTTGTCAGTTTCCAGTTTTTTCAGTGACCACTATGGTTTTTTTCTTCTGTAATGGAAATTTTTGTCCACGTGTGTATATGTGCACATACACACATAATATATCCTGCTCTCAGATAGGGAAATAAAAATCACCTGACATGTTCACTATATACCACATAGATGGGGTAGTAAAAACAACCTCACAGGTTTGCTTTAATATGTCCAAGAAGCATTAATATATTTGAATGTAAGGCACTGTGTACCCTGTGGCTTTTGGGTACCGCAAGGTCCTACATAATAGTAGAAAGCATTCTAGCTTTCAGATTCTGCAGAAAATAGGGTGTAAGTCCTACCCACTAGCGCAGGGGTCCTCAAACCACGGCCCGCGGGCGGCCCGCCGAGGATTTTTATCCGGCCCGCTGTTGCCACCTGCGCCACCGGCGGTGGCAGCGGCAGAGCCGCAGTCCTCTGAGTTACTGTGCGCTCTATAAGCTGGTCCCTGCTGTCGCGCTGCCTCACATCACAGGTAATATGTGATGCCATTGCGAGCCACGCGACAGCAGGGGCCAGCTCTGGGGGGGCGGACACTCTGCAGCGCAAGGGAGGTGCCTGAGGGAGGTGAGCTTAATACAATCTTTGATCAAATACTGTAAACTAAGAGTCCCAGGTTTTTCATATACCTTGAGGTTTTATTTAGTCTTTAGTGTGCCACTGATATTTGTTAGATATATGCTATTGCCTTTTTAGTGTGCACCTATGCTTACGTTTTTCAGAATATATTTTAGATGTGCACAGCTTCAGTATGTTTTGTAGTTCATTTGAGATTGGTAATCTCATTGGCTTGCTGCACACAGCTGCCTCTTTTTAACCAGTGCAGGATGACCCAGTTGTGGTTCCTACCATTCCCTGAAATTGCAGTCTGGATTGACGCCTAGTGAGGAAGTATATTTAGTGTAGGGACTCACCTGCTCTGGGATCCCCTTGACGTTTTGGGAGGTGAGCTTAATACAATCTTTGATCAAATACTGTAAACTAAGAGTCTCAGGTTTTTCATATACCTTGAGGTTTTATTTAGTCTTTAGTGTGCCACTGATATTTGTTAGATATATGCTATTGCCTTTTTAGTGTGCACCTATGCTTACGTTTTTCAGAATATATTTTAGATGTGCACAGCTTCAGTATGTTTAATATATGGGAGGTGTCTGTGAGTGGCAGAGGGCGGACATCTGCGTATACATTGCACAGTGTCCGCCCTCTGCCACTCACAGGCACCTCCCATATATTGTAAGTGTCCGCCCTCAGGCACCTCCCGTCTGCTGCAGGGTGTGCCCACCCACAGTTGTCCCCGGCGATGCCGCTACCCGCCGCCGCCGATTGTTAGGGTCCTAAGTCGATACTGATCACTAAGGTACCGGCTTAGGACCTTGGTGATCGGTGATTGCAGCGGCGCCGGGACTAACTGTATGTGCGTCCGCTGGACACACATACAGATAGATGCTTCTGCAGAGAGCAGGGGCTCTCCGCTCTGCAGAGTACTCTGGTGAAGCGCAGGAAGGATGCGCCTCACCAGAGTCCACAGCACGGGCGGCGGCAGCGTCATCATGCTGCGGCGCGGCCTGGTGACGTCACGCCGCCCAAAGAAGAAGCCCGGGAGCAGCTACAGCAGCGGGGAGCCAGGTAAGGAGAGTGAAGTCAGTTTTTTATTTTTAATTATCTCCACACCTGCTGGGGGCCCTAATTCTACCTACAGACCTGCTGGGGGCCCTAATTCTACCTACACCTGCTGGGCCACCTAAATCTACCTATACCTGTTGGGCCAATAATAAATTGGGTATCACTGTAATTGTATCAACCCACAAAGTACAACTTTTTTTTTAAAACTCTATTCCGGCCCTACACTGGTCTGAGGGACCGTGAACTGGCCCCCGGTCTAAAAAGTTTGAGGACCCCTGCACTAGCGTTTTAATTTGTTTTAAACTTTGAGTGCAGGAACCTATAGGAAACAATCATTTGAACTTGTCATAGTTAACAAAAACAAGTCATTAGAATTTTTTGGTCAGAGCCTGTGCGACCAGAAGAAAATGTTCCGTCTTGGTTCAGTAAGTGCTCCATTGCGTCCAAGATATTTCCACACCCATTTCCTGTGAAGATTAGCACCTGCCACTGACCTAAAACTGGCAAGGGTTACTGAAAGCTGTGATGAAAATAGTTTGCCCTCATCGGAGAGCCTGCCAAGGAAGCTTTTTCTAAATGGGGCTTAGAAAGCACTGACATAAGCCCCTGGTATAATGTGACTACAGAACAGGCCGGTTTGATATGCAGATTGTGTCCTCATAAAACATTTTTTTTTTTTTTAAGCGGCACGAGAGTTTGGTGGAGGAAAGAAGTGAGACCATTATGATTTATTGTTAAAGGGGTTGTATCATTTCATTAAATGGTCTTCAGAATAAAGGGACGGTGAAAACAAGTAATTTTGCAATTAGATGTCATTAGCAAAGCTGTCTTGTATTCACAGTTTTCCTTATCTTCTGTTTACACTGATATCCAGTGCTGGTCGGATCCCTCCTCCTTGCATTTCAATAGCTGAGAGCTCATTTATATTCTGTTCTGCCCCCGGTCGGCTGTATTCACGGAGCTTCCATTCCTGCTTTTCACTCAAAGGGACCAGCACATTTTCACTCTGCACAGCCAGAAGAAACAGAATAACACTGCAGGGCTTCTACAATCAGGAAACAGTACAATTGTGTGTCGATCCCTGCCTCTCTGACTCAGAGTTAGGGGCCGTAGCAATTTCTCTCTGCACACCTAGCAGAAAAAAACTGCAGCAGATTCTACACTCAGAAAACAGCACAGTTGTGTCTCGGTGCCTAACTCTCCTGCATAGAAGGGAGATCTGTGCTGTTCATAGAAAGCTGGATTCAAATGTAACAAATCTCCAGCTGTGAGAGGAGAAGAGATCAGCTCTCAGTCTAGACTGAATGCAGCTCTTACAAAATAAGACTGTATAGGGAGAGACACAGAGACATGTAGACTCAGAGAGTGGGGGGGTCTCGGGAGCCAGCATGAACAGTGAAGGGGAGATGATGTCACCCAGCTGGGAGGGGAAGAAATGCCCCTGCATTTCTAGAATTGAGAAGCTGAGAGCAATATGAATCAGCCGAACTAAAGAAGCGATGCATCCCCTTTAAACTATTTGTTATTTTTAATTTTTAAAATGTCACTTAAGTATATTTATAAAATTGCAATATATGTTCATAAAATATTAAATATTACATTTAAAATATATAAAATACAAATAAAATAATTAAAAACATAAACATGTGAAACATTATTACTCACCGTGCAAGTGTCGCTATTAAAAATTCCATTCACATCTGCGTAATATCTGGCAATATGTGGCAGCAGCCAGACTCGACTTGCTAAGCGCAACTTTCTAGCCAATCACATAATCATTAGGGTTTATTTCTTATCATGTAATTAGTTATAAATCTGCACAAGACCAGTAAAGGGGACTGTTTTCAGCCAGAGGCTCTTTCAAAGGAAATTAGCATTGCCAGCAGGAAAGATTTTGGGGCCTTGATTTCCCCCATGGAGCATTTTAAAGAATGAATAGAGGTGACCCACAGTATTATGTAGAGGAGCTGGATGCAGCTTGTCCACCGCATGGGGGAATAATTAATGACAGGACCCTTTAATGTGCACTGTGAAAAAATGGTTCTAAGTGATCCCATTACAAGCACCAGTGCTAACATATGCTGCAACAATATATTAGTTCCTTGAGTTTGAACACTAAGTAACCAGTTGTACTTTGTTTGGGAACTTATTAAAGGGAAAATACATCCAATAGTGCAATTCTGATATCAATGAACTCAGACTTTTGCTAATCTACAAGCACCTTTAATAGCTGCAAGCTAAGCAGTCATTTGGCCGACAACCATTGCTCCTATTTTTCCCCCATATACATATATTACCATTCAAAAGTTTTAGAAATTTAACATTTTTTACATGAAAATGGTTCTAGAACAGCAAATAATGCAAAATGGTTAAAAGTTTAAAAAGCTAGTTAAAAATAATATGAATTTTATCCCTAAAGGGGTTGTCTCACTACATCAAAACATCTCCCCTCAGTCTTTTCTCAGTTTCATTTTTTATTTCAGGGGTGTGTTTACTGGCTTGCAGTGAGGAACTGCTGAGGACACCAGGTGTGTAGCTATAGCAACCTGAGGAGCTGATGCAGCCCATACAAGAAGGGATATCTAGAAATAGGTAGGACACAGTTAATGGATACATACTGCAAAGTTACTTGTTTTTGCAAGATCTTTTACAAAAAAAAAGCAATCCTTGTAGTGAGACAACACCTTTAAATGCAACAAAATTCTGGATTTCTGATTTTAAACAAAGGGCATTTTTCAGGGAAGATATTAGGGAGAGAGCTGTTCTGCAGCACAGAAGGCAAATTATGGTTTGAAAGTGAATGCAATAAAGGAGCCCCAACTTTTGGAGACTACTTACAAACCCTCTGATTCTATATAACCAGAGTTGGAACAGATCTCATTACAACACCACGATGGGCAGAGAACAGCCCTCCCCCTTCACATTGAGATGCACATATTCCGTCCAGAAACCGGACGGAAGAATGTGCTCGCTCAATGTTTTGTGGCCGGACCGCGGGCGGCAAAACCACTGCACGGGTTTTCCATAGAGCACCATTGTGCTCATTTTCGGCCGTTTTTTCAGGCGGTCTGCAAAACTGCAAACCGCCTGAAAAACTGGCTGAAAACCCGTGCGGTGGGGACATGCCCTAAAGGGAAGGCTTCTTTTTACAGGTTTGACACGCGAGTATCAGTAAGAAAGTCACTGCTAAGATTGGAAAACAAAATTAATACAAAAAACTTGCCTAAAGCAAAACCTCCAGTGGACTACTGAAGAGTGGGGAAGGGTGTTGAGGAATCAAAATGTGACATGTTTAGTACAACGCACATGGTTCATGTATAGTGTTAAGTAGGATAAAGGATGGTTATCTCAGTGTGTGACACCAACTATCAAAACACAGAGGAGTAAGTATGATGGTCTGGGGCTCTTTTGTTGGATCAACTTGAAGACGGTGACCGGCACACTAAACAAAAAGAGCTACCATAATTTTATATCACCATTAAATACCCTGTGGTGTACACCTAGTTGGTCAGAGGTTCATATTAAAGGAAGCCAATGATTCAAAACAAATACTCTCATGTTACGTCAGAACTAACGAAGATGACAAGACACTAAAATTTAGATTTAATTTGTTGAAACAAAGTTAATCCATTACTTTTATTCATCTTAACTTGTTTATTTCTCCTTTTCTTTCATCTTAAGGTACATTTGAGACATTAAAATGAAAAAATGTCAATAAATAACTGGAAAAACTGGGGTGTTTTAAAACTTTTGAGCTGCAGTATACATTCTGGATTCCCTAGAGCACATGTATTCTTTTTATTAAAGGGAATGTGTCATCAAATATGACTTATTGTTTAATTCACATTTTTATGTTCAACACATTTTTTTAAGAATATTTGGTTATGTTTTTTTTAATTTTCCGTATCACTTTCAATATTTTTTAATAATTCTTAAGTCCTGCAGTTTTCACTTTGGCCACTAAGCCTAATAATAGTCTCACACTTCCTGTTCTGAGGAGAAAGTTTATCAGTTGTCTGCTCATTAGTAACACAAGCAGGGTCAAATTGAAAGGAGACACCAGTGTGAATAGATAACACAGGATCCACCAATCACAAGAGGAGATAGTCACAGTTCTCCCTTTCACCTACCTGCACTGTGACTTCTTCCCAGGTCACAGAGCATGACTAGAAAACTCTCCTATAGAAATCAATGGGACTGAGTCGGTCTTAAAGCTCCTATGTGCATGAAGCTACTGAAGCTCTCTGACTGCTGTTAAAGCAGTGCAAACAAAGCCTAGTGGCCAAAGTGAAAACTGCAGGACTTCAGAATTATTAAAAAATATTGAAAGCAATATGAAAAAAAAAAAAAAAAAACCAAAATTCCTAAAAAATGTGTTTAACATAAAAACGGGACTTAAACAATTTGTAATTTTTTGATGACACATTCCCTTTAAGGAAAAGGAAAGAAGCCACTGCCAGTCACCACTATTCTCCTCCAGATCAACCCCCATCCCCCGGACATCTCTAACAGCACCTTATCTCTAGCAAGAATCCAATGCTCCCTATCATAACCCCTCTTCTACCACCAACAGGTGAGAGTTGTGAGACGTACATAAATAATAGGCAGTTCCTCCCAAAATGACCAGGCTTCGGCACCTTTCCTCTATTGTGCATAGGGACTGTTATATAAAGGCAGCATTATAAGGTACTGCAGCCCCTTTGGGCTCGGACCACCCTGTATTCCTGAACAAATATTTGACCGCTGTGAGCTTCTGACACAATGGCATCTATGTTGCATCAAAAGATCACTCTCGGATGGACTTCCCCTTTAAATGGTGTATATGGATGAAAGACAAAGTAATAACTATAACCTGCACCTGTCTCCTGTGATATTGGGAAGTCATGTTATGGAACACTAAAGACCCAAACATCCTTTATTAAATATATTTTCACTTTAATCTGTCAGATAAGTGTAAACAATTTGGTGATGCCACCTTGTGCCTTCAGAGGATTTCATTCTGGTCTACAACAGAACTTAAGAGAGATTCCTTAAACAAAGAGAATTTGGGATAAAAAAAATCAAATAATCCACATCGCTCTTCTCCTGACTGACAGTGAAAAGGATGAAATACGGCAACTACTACAGGAAAAGAAAAAGCATTACAAGTCACAAATCTAAAACTTGCAATTCACATGATGATTCACCGGCCACTGCTCCTGGCTAATGGCTAAGCACACAAGTAACAAGACCTTATTGGCCTGGCAATGTAATGTGATGCCTGTGGAAGTCTATAGGGCTACAATGTACCTCCAGATGCCTCAGAGCTCATAACGAGGCCAAATTAAGCAGAGGTTCTTCATTAATGACCGTATTATAGTGTAGTCGTTATATTCCTGCATACAGGGGGCAATATTAGAGTACTTAGTTTTTAGTACATATGAGGCAATAGTATAGTAGTTATATCCTTGTGAATAGGACATAGTATTATAGTAGTTGTACTCTTGTACATAGGGGGCAGTATTATAGTAGTTATATTCTTGTAATATGAAGCAGTTATTATTGAGTTATATTCTTGTACATTGGAGACAGTATTATAGTTGTTATATTCTTGTACATTGGGGCAGTATTTTTAGTAATTATATTCTTGTACATAGGAGACGTATTATAGTAATTTTATTCTTGTACATAGGGGGCAGTTTATTAGTAGTTATATTCTTGTACATAGGGAGCAATATTTTTAGTAGTTATATTCTTGTTTCATAGGGACAGTATTATGTAGTTATACTCTTGTAAAATAGGGGGCCCGTATTATAGTAGTTATATTCTTGTACATAGGGAGCAGTATTATAGTAGTTATATTCTTGTACATAGGGACAGTATTATAGTAGTTATACTCTTGTACATAGGGGGCAGTATTATAGTAGTTATATTCCTGTACAGGAGGCAGTATTATAGTAGTTATATTCTTTTACATATGGACAGTATTATAGTAGTTATACTCTTGTACATAGAGGGCAGTATTATAGTAGTTATATTCCTGCACAGGAGGCAGTATTATAGTAGTTATATTCCTGTACATAGGGGTCAGTATTATAGTAGTTATATTATTGTACATAGGAGCAGTATTATAATAGTTATATTTTTGCACATAGGAGGCCATGTTATAGTAGTTATATCCTTCATAGTAGGTAATATTATAGTAATTAGGGAACAGTACTGTAGTAGTTATATTCTTGCACATGACTGGCAGAATTATAGAAATTATATTCTCTTACATAAGAGCAGTATTAAAATAGTTTTTAATGAATGTTGTACATAGAGGTAGTATTATAGTAGTTATATTCCTGTACATAAGGGCAGTATTATAGTAGTTCTACTCTTGTACATAGGAGGCAGTATTGTAGTAATTATATTCTTGTGCATACAAGGCTTTATTCAAATAATTATATTCTCACTAAATATATTCTCTTACATAGGGGCAGCATTATAGTAGTTATATTTAAGTAAATAAGGGGCAGTACAATAGTAGTTGTATGGCTGAACAAGATGCACAGGATCATAGTAGCTATATTTTTGCACATATAAGGCAGTTTTAAAACATTTAGATTTTTTTTACATATGGAACAGTATTATAGTATTTTTATAATAAAATATAATATATGTTTTGTATAAAAACTGTTAAAATTGGCAGTAATGAAGTAAAAAAAAAAAAAATTCTGAACATTACAGGATTTTTATGGATCAAGAAAGAAACTAAACAATGTTTGAAGAAAATCTAATAGCCCTAAAAAAGCCAAGCCATTTGCGTCCACATTGCCTGGATACAGCCCCCATGTCACATGTGTGTATCATGGAGTCCAAGATCGGGCCCTCAGCTCTCTTAAATGAATCTGTCCCCCTTTGTTTTGGGCTAAATGCCAAAGGGTTAACTGTGGTTAAGACAGTTCTCCCAGAGCTAAAAAGCCATCGCTCGGTCCGTTCCCACAAGATTTTAAAAGCATTTACCGTCTTGAAGCTTTATTATGGTCATAAGCCAAGAATGTCATACCAAGAATCCGGGTCAACCAAGCAGAGCATCAGAATCTAACATAGGACTGATGAAAGAAGTAAGGCTTACAGAACAGCACTTTGCTTGTACTATGCCTCAGCACATCATTTGATGGAAATGCATGTGGGGGGACTGAAGTTTTTTAAAAATAAAGTTGGTAAATTTAAAATAAGGGAAGAAAAAAAAATCAAGATGAGGCACTGTCACATTGGATGAGACAAAATTTTTTCACATGTTTTATTTGTGTTTTTTTTTACCCCCAATTACTAATAATTTCCTTTTTAGACAGATAGGAATCACAAAAACTAAGACTGCCAAAAAAAAGGGAAAAATGACAGTAATGAAATGGAGTGAAAAGTTTTCATCTACTACATTTTGTTGTCTAGTTTCTATATCCAAAGGTTTGACGTAGCTTGTTTTTAAGGCAATGTCCTGGCTTCTGTATATAATGATTTAGAAATCTTTTAACCAATGAATAACTTTTGCAGCATTATTACTGTATGTGCCATAAAAGTCAGCATCATTACGGTTTCTAAAGCTCCTATAGACTTAAATAACTAATCTATCAACATGGTATACTCTCCTGCAGAACAAGTCATCAAAAATGACCTATGTTTGAGTGTTTTTTGATCTTTAACATATGCTTATAAGAATTTCCACCTATGTTTTTTTTCTATCTATATTATGATGAAAATCCTGAAACACTGCAGTTTTCACTCTGGTCATGGTGGCTAATAATAGGCTAATACTTCCACAGAGAAGACTTGTCGGGAGTTTTATCCTCATTATTCTTATTGTCATCACAGACCCTATTGTAATGAAAGGTGACACTAATGTACAGATAACTCACAAAAGAAGATGGGGCAAGTCACCCCTTTTTCCTCCCTACACAAACAAATTTTTTCCGGGTACAGGGGCAGCTAGAAACCCCTCTAACGTTAGCACTCGTCCTGTTCACCGGTTACATGCCATGAAATGCAGTAAAGCACAGCATAAATGCAGCAAGTAGCTCAGAAAAGGCTCATCCCCCCTTTTTCATATTTTTAAAAAAAAAAGTATTTAAAAAAAACCCCCAAAAGGTGGGTCTATCTTGGGTTTTTTGCGCTTGAAGTTTCTTTATTTCCGATGGGTGCGTTTGTGTGGGGGCGGCCGGGTCGATCCGAAAAAAATTAAAATGATGTTATTGAATTTTTTATTTCTTTTTTAGTTGATTTCCTCTGAGTTATGCATCTGATTATTTTCTCATTGCAAACAGGGTGTGGAGTCGGGTGTGGAGTCGGTGGGCCTATTTTGCAGGGGTCGGAGACCCAAAATAAATTTTAAATTAGTTGGTTTCCAGTTGTTTTGTGCAAAAAACAAGAGGCATTTTGGTCCGGCCGTGCTATGCTCCCATATCTTCGCCTCTCACATGAGGATGTAATTTAGACATGGAGCGGGCAAAGCTCTGCCCCAGGGGAAAAAATTTCCCGACCCTAACAAACAAAATTTCAGAAATTTTTCACCTTTTTTCAAAAAGCAAAAAAGGGTTCAACTTTCATCAACCTGCTGGGGCTGGGGCACTCCTTTTCCCCCGACTTGTTAGGATTTTTGCCCCTGGGGGTCCCGTTTTTCCCCCAAAACCCAATTAGTGGGAGAGGCCCCGTTCTTAGCCTGGAAATAATCAGATGTGGGTCATGTATGCAGGATCTATGGAGGCTTTACTATTTCTCAGAAAAATTTAGAGCTCCCAAATGTTTCTGTAGTTTTTGTATTTTACAATTTTTTTTTTGGGTTTTTAAAGTCATTTCCAAAAAACATTTTTTCATGACAAGCAAAATGGTAACAATGTTTTGAACTTGGGGACTTTCATTCCTATCTTTCCCTTCACTAAGTTTTTACAGAGGCTACTGTAATTTTTAATCCGTCACTTCTTTTTTATCATAAATTTGACTTGCAATATTTTAGATCTCTTATTCTGCAGATTCTTTTTCCCGAACTGCATTGTTACGTTTTGCCCTAAAATCAAAAGTTAATTTCTATTATTCTGTTATTTTGGTAAACCACCTTTTTGGTTTTTTAATACTGCCTGAAACCTTTGGGCCCGGGTCATTCAAGAAAACTTGAAAACCCAAAAACTGATCCAGGGGCTTTTTCTACCAAAACCCCAGTTTTTGGGCAGATGGGACTTTGGTACAAATACAGCTTTTTTTAACCTACCTACAAGTGTTCCAAAAAATAAAACAGCCGCAGGTCGTTTCTACCTAAATTGCTTTATTTTGTATCATAAAGGGAAAAAAACCATGATGTTTTCACTTAAAAATGTGCGTTTGAGGGGTCAGGAGTCGGAGGTTGGGAAATTGGAAGTCGGAGTCGGGGGTTTGGGTTTTCCGCTCCACACCCCGTTTGCAAAGTGTTTTTTAGATTGATGAAAAATTTTAAAGTAGTTTTTGGGGCAAATTAAAAGAATTTTTATTAATAAAATTTTCCTTTTTTACGCCCTCGGATTAATTTGATTTGTTGTTTAAAAGGGGTTTTGCCACCAGTAATGTTGACGGGGAACCTCCAAAAGGGGTAATCACTTTTCAAAATTAGGGAAATAAAAAAAGTGAAAACTCAGAGCTACAGCATTTCTCAACCCCTTAGTTACCTCAAAGCTTTCCCTAGTCACGACCCCGGAGGACAGTCCCCCTGTGTGAAAAATTCTTTTCTGGGCAGGCAAAAAAAAGAAAGAGTTTAAGGCACCGGGGAACGTGCAGCTGAGGGTGGTTTGCGTATTGAGAATCCCGTTGACTGTTTTTAAACACTTTAAATTTTGAGACGCCCCTTGGATTTCCACTCCTATCACCCCCTACCTCCTCCCCCCAGCTTCATGACTCAGCGTGATTTTGTAAATTTTCCGCCCCGTCTGAAGGGGGTAAGTAAACTGCCGTCTTGGCAAATCCCCTTAAGTCAATATATCTTCTTTTGCCAGACAATATGACACTTCCTATCTTTATCTTGAAAGTTGTTTTATTGCTTGTTTGTCAATAAAGCTGTGTTTGAAAAAGAAAAAAAAATCCTCAATAGCTTAGAAGTAAAGAATATATCATTATCTGGTTTTAAAAGTAGAAAAAATGGTGGTAAAACACTGCTTTGTTTGGAGACAGATCAGTTCTATCATTAGCTCAAACGGCACATAATAGTAAGCAAAGTGCAGCCCCTCTTTGTCAGCAGTGATTAACAGGCTGCTGTTACACAGCAGACCCCCAAGAACAGGGGATATTGGGAGACCGACCTGGCACCCAATGGGCCAAAAGGGAAAACCCTTTTGAAGGAATCCACTTTTTTACAGAGTAAATGGGGGGGCTGCTGTCACAGTGGCAAAAACCCACCAAACAGCTTTTACGATACAAAACACATTAAAGGGTGTTTTCGTTTAAAATTTAAAGGTCTTTAAAAAGGGACAGTGAACAAGCAACTTTGCAATTGGTGTCATTAGCAAAGCTGCCTTGTTCTCACAGTGTCCCTTATCTTGTGCTTTTATTTACACTGATATCCAGTGTGGGCTAACCCCCTCCTGATCCCTCCTCCTTGCAATTCACTAGCTGAGAGCTCATTTAACATTCTGTACAGCCCCTGGGTGGGTGCACGGAGTGTGTGTCTACCAGAGTTAGGGGCCGTAGCATTTTCTGTCTCCACAACTAGCAGAAACAGACTGCAGCAGATTGTACAATGAGAAAACATGACAGTTTTGACCCTGTGCCTAACTCTTCTGCATACACGCAGATCTGTGCCGTTCTTAGAAAGCTGTAATACATCTCCAGCTGTGAGAGATCAGTGCTCAGATTAGATTGAATGCAGCCTGTGGTATGTATACAGCTCTTATAAAATAAGACTGATAGGAAGAGACACAGTGATATGTGGACCAGAGGGGAGGGGGGGGGTTCTCGGGCCAGCATGAAGGGGGGATGATGTCATCCAGCTGGGAGGGGAAGAAACGCCCCTGCATTCACAGAGCTGGGAAGCTAAGAGAAGTGTGAATCAGCCGAAGTAAGGAAGCGATACATCCCCTTTAATATACAATGGTCTGTAACCACCAAATATTTATGGATGTATTAGAAAAAACTATTGAAATCATTGGAAAAAAAAAAGACATCATTTTGCAAATGAAGACATTAAAAACAGGTAAAAATCCAGCCACATCAGTGTAAACTGGTGACTACATGAAAAGAACAGAGTCTCCAGAAACTACCTTCTTCTCACCAGATACAGCTTCTGAACCCCTGCAAAAATGAAAAAGTAAAGGGGAGAATGATAAAAAAGACAAAGAAAAAACATTTTCCTTGGCTGGGGATTGTGGCACTTTGTGACCCTGGTAAAGCTTCTATATGATGCCCACATATGACACCCACATATAGGTGTTCTCTAGCAGAGGACACTTATGCACAGTATGATCCCCTAGATTCCCAAGGATGTATAAGATCCACAACCTAACAGTTTCCATGAGCCCTATATGTAAATAAAAAAAACAATAAATGAACTATATAAATTTACAGTAATAAGAAAAAAATGGAAGTAAAGTGCACCAGATACATCATGAATGCGACCTCCGATCCCCATATAAAAAATCTGCACACTCCAAAGTCACATTGATGTCTCCTCCCGGCATTTCTGATAGAATTGTCTGCTCAAGATGCAAATCGGTTAATCTTAATACACATTGGTAGAAGCCTTTTATTACAGGATGTTGAAGCCAATTGTAATCTGATTAGCAGCACCGGGAGTTCATTGTTAATCACTGTCTACATTCATTTACTTGTAGTGTACGCCTCTTGTACTTAGCAATGAAATGCCACAAAGGTCCCCAGCAAATTAAACCGCGGACTGCTCGCTGTGTCCGAGATTTAACTTCAAGTGATGTTTGTCCCACAATGGGGAAGGTGCATCAAATGCTCTGGAGCGACTCCCTAGCAGCACGTGTACGAGCTGCACTTTCATCTTGCTACATTAAAATTCCTATAGCCCCCACTAATGGACAAGCGTTGAGCACGCAGCTCGTCTCGCAGCAGAGCGCGCCATTCTTTACAATAAGCTTCATTAGCAGAATAGGAAGATTTGAGTGTTTAAGCGCTAGATGCAATTCTGACCGTAGGGAGGGAAAGACAAGATTTTACAGAATACAATTGGATCCATTCCCAGAATTAAGTCGCTTGTCCTTTTTTTAACCAATAAAACATACAGTATCTCACAAAAGTTAGTACACCCCTCACATTTTTGTAAATATTATATTACATCTTTTCATGGGACAACACTGAAGATATAATATCTAAATATAATAAAAAGTAGTCAGTGTATAGCTTGTATAAGAGTAAATTTAGCGTGCCCTGGAAATAACTCCATACACAGCCAACAGCGTCGAAACTGCTGGCAAAAAAAGTGAGTACACCCCTCAATTGTGCCCAATTTGTAGGCATGTTAAATTTGGTGTTATCGCTCTCAGACTCTCTCATACTGGTGATTGAAACATGGTTCCTCATGGCAAATAAATGTTTTAGGAACTGAAAAAAAGAATTGTTGCTCTACATAAAGATGGCCTAGGCTAAAAGAAGATTGCTAACACCCTGAAAACTAAGCTGCAGTGCGAAGGCCAAGACCATGCAGCGGTTTAACAAGGCAGGATGCACTCAAACAGTCCTTGCTATGGTCGACCAAAAAAGTTGAGTGCGCGCGCTCAGCACCATATCCAGAGACTGTCTTTTCAAAATAGATGTATGAGTGCTGCCAGCATTGCTCTAGACGTAAGGGATGAGGGAAAGGAGCCAGCCTATCATTGCACAACCAAAACGCTTGCACACTGCAATCAAATTGGACTGCATGCTTCATCCCCATAAGGAAGCCCCTTTAAAGATGATGCACAGAAAGCCCGCAAACAGTTTGCTGAAGACAAGTAAACTAAGGGCATGGATTACTGGAACCATGTCCTTTCTCTGATGAGACCAAGATAAACTTATTTGATTCATATGGCGTCAAGTGCATGTGGCAGCAACCAGGTGAGTATGTCTTGCCTACAGTCAAGCATGGTGGTGGGAGTGTCATGGTTTGGGGCTGCATGAGTGCTGTGGGGAGCTACAATTCATTGAGGGAACCATAAAAGCCAATATGTACTGTAACTTACTGAAGCAGAGCATGATCCCCTCGCTTTGGAAACTGGGTCGCAAGGCAGTATTCCAACATGATAACCCCAAACACTGAACATCCAAGATGACCACTGCCTTGCTAAAGAAACTAGAGTAAAGTTGCTGGACTGGCAAGCTATGTCACTAGACCTAAACCCCTATTGAGCATCTGTGGGTCATCCTCAAAAACCCGAAGGTTGAGGAGCGCAAAGTCTCTAACATCCACCAAGCTCCGTGATGTCATCATAGAGGAGTGGAAGAGGATTTCCAGTGGCTGCAACCTTGAAGCTCCTAGTGACCTCCAGCCCAAGAGAGTCAAGGCATCGCTAGAGGAAAATAAATGGTGACCACACAAAAAACATTGAGACATTGGGCACTATTAACCAGTGATCACTTTGTTGATAACTCACTTATGTTGCATCATTTTAACAACCATTGATGCTGTGTGTTGATTAATTTAGGGTTAAAAGTGATCGTTACACAATACTGTGAACTGACTTCTTAACCATTCTGTCAAACATCATAACTATCATTTTGTCCCGTGAAAAAGAATAAATACAATATTTACAAAAATGTAAGGGGTGTACTTACTTTTGTGCGATACTGTATATACAGAAACACTCTTAATCCATTTTAAATTATTTTACATGATTATGAAGCAATAAGCAGAATCCTGGACAGGTGGCTGTCAGTATTACCTTCAGTTTACAACCAGCAGCACCAACAGATCCTAATGACTCATAATGGGGTCTAGCAGATTCTCCGTAGTTGTCCACTATTTATTAGGAAAACTGAAGTGATTTTATTTTCTGTTAAAAACAACAAAGACTCTGATGCAGATGTCACAGTACTAGTACGGAGAGTGTACATACTGTACAAAATAACTTATCCCTACAGGGGTAATCTGGGTAAACTAGTCAAATGAGCTGCAAAATGGTAGATGTGGTTCTATGACTGTATGTCAGAACGATGTAAGTCGGGGACTGCCTGTACTTAAATTATGGGTGTTGTCTTTATCTTCAGCAACAGCTTAAAGGGGTTGTCCACCACACACACACTGATGACCTAGAGGTTGGATGGACATCGGTCTTGAGAATGAACCTCACAATCTCTCTGTTATGAACGGAGAGGTTGGCGGAACGCCCCTATTGATTTCAATGGGAGTTCCAATTACAGTCACTCCTTTCGAGATGCCATCAATGTGCATGATGGGACAAGCCCTTTAATGTTCTACAGTGCCACAGCTACAAGAGACGCAGAAACTGCAGTCATTCTAAGGTCCCAAAAGAGGACAATTGTGGTTTGGTGAGGTCCCGATACAGGTTCTCCATGGTTCTGCCTTAGATATATAGTTAACAAACTTGTGACTAATCGGTTGCCAGCATTCACAGCGTGAACAGTCGCAATAGGGACATTAATAAACACACGCTCTCAGAAGCCAGATATATAGCAAGGCATGAATTTTTCAGCGGCCTGCCATGTGAAGAGGCATGAATGTTTAATCCCCACGTCACCTCTGTCACTACAGGTTACAGACATCACTGCGCACTGTGCGCTCTTCTGGATTACATTAAAATGAAGAAGGATTCACACATAAAGTGGTGTATCCGTCACTCCCTGAAGGAAGCATTGTATAAATGGTCATAGATAACAATGTGTCTATAAGCTGCCATTTACTGAACGCTTGTAACGCAGGCATAGGGGACAATGAGAGTCTAATGGGATGAGTCTCTCCTCATTTTTTGTGTATAATGCGCCCATAATAGACTCAAAACCTCTTGGTACATTGTTAGGTTTATTTTAAATTTTTTGGCACAAGGTCCGAAGGGATCATTAAATTGAAAAACGGGTAGATGGCTAGTCAAAGCATTTTTTTTTTTTTTTTAAAGTGTTTATTTTCGAGAAGAAAATTATTTCTTTTTACAAAACTAAATTAGAAACCCATTAATACAACCATCCAACAAAAACATTCAAGCCTCCAAAATTTGCATTACAAGAGGTAATAATCACAACCTATCCTTATAGACAGAAAAAACACTCCTTCATTCGTGACAGACTCCATCGTCATCAAGATGTAATAAAAAGCAAATGTCATTATGTCAAGCAGGATACGAAAACATTCAACCCCCATTCATTCAATTTAATCTAGCAGCCGAGTCATACTACTGATTACCATTACATCCCACCACCTGCGCTCCAACACGCACACAAGAGTCTAGTACCATAACAGACTGAGAGGCGAGCCAAAGCCCCAAATGTCCCATCGAACCTGTCTGGGACAACTCCCTGGCCTCGAAAAGTAAAGCCTGTTGTTATGACAAATCTCCATTAACGATTTTGCTTCCAGTGCTAAAGACGAGGCTTTCGGAAGGCTATTCCAATTTAACGAATTAATCTTTCCTGGCATAAAACATCCAGTAATCTGTCAACTGTCTTTCATACATAGTCCTGAATTAATCTTCTACCAAGCCAAGGAGACTATTCCTGAGCCAAACACCCGGAAAACCCAACTTCTCATTCATAGTATTTCTAGAGGCATCTCAGGAGCTTGTCAGCATTGAAATATTTAAAGTAAAACTAATGGAGGAAGTATTTTTTCCTTGCACATAGCATATCCTGTGTGCCATGTGGAAATATGAGAAAAGTTGTGGGATTATGGTTGTTATATATCAAAAAAAAAAAGGTGCAGTTTTGGTGGGTGGCAATTTTGTCTCAATGGTGAAAAAAATTTTCATGTCTTATTCTGAAAATACAAAAATTTTGATCAATGATCCTGATCATCAGCCAAAGGAACGTATATACGACCGTTCATTCCCAGTAATTGGCCAGTGTGAAGCTCCTGCAAACAGCCAAAGAATCAGAAAATTGGCCGGTTGTATAGCGCTAAAGAAATGTATAGGCAAGTGCATTCAAATAAAGGGTGTGTCACTCTCTAATAACACCTAGATTTTTTACTTTTCGAAGTAATGGATGTACTTTTGGGAAATATGACACAGACATACCTTGGTCTATGAGAAACTTTTAGAAATGATACTAAGGGTGCTTTCACACGGTGCGTTTTTTGTGCAGGAAGGCATAGCAATTAATGCTGTACATTGCCGCACAAAAGAGACGGCAAAAATCGTGGTAAAATTGCGGTAATTACCGCGATTCTTGCCACGAGTTATGTGCAGCAATGTACAGTACTAATTGCTGTGCCTTCCTGCACAAAAAAAAAAAAAAAACGCATAAAAAATGCACCAAAAAAGCACCGTGTCAAAGCACCCTAAGTGTTGGAACGGCCCTCCATTAGCATTCATGCATGCGCGAATTGGAGGTCAGCTTTTCACCACCCTAGTCAGTAGATGTTCATGCTTCTGACAGTGGTGTTGTGCACGGTGGCGTCCCCAATCATCATGTCTGTGCATTACCCTCCAATATAAACCGGCACACAGTTGAACAACGGGCATTTTTTGTCCAGCCACACTCTATATCTATCAACAGCACTCATAGGGTCCCAATAATATGAGAAAAAATGGTTTCATCTCCAAATCCAAATGAATTTTACATCAAAGTTAGTGAGTAACACAATCATGCCACTCCTTATACCTGTCGGCTCCAGTTGGTATTCCTTTGCTTCTGTTTTATCCATACATTCCTGTGACACAAATGAATAAGGTCCCTGGGGCTTGTGACTAAAACGTCAAATGATTTTGGTACACGTTCACTAACTTTGATGTAAAATTTTTCAGGATTTGAAAATAAAAACACTTTTTGATATATTATTGAAAACCTCTCAGTGCTTTTGATACATATTCAGAGTGGAATATCCTTCAGCATGACTAGAAGAATTTTAGGTAATGTGCTAAACACCATAACTTGATTTACTAGAAAACTAAGTCAATAAAGGCACGTCTGGAGGTCAGAAACCACTGGCCCAAGTCACCCTTCCGTGTCCAGTTACTCCCAACCCTCCGCCCCTCCCCCCCCAAAAAAAGGGAATAACTGGGATATAGTTGAGATGGAAGCGCCCACAAGCACTTCTCGAAAAGCTGTGGGGAACAAAAGCCAACCTGTATGTATATCATGGTACTGTCAATCAAGGCTCCTCACAGACAGACAGAGTTCAATATGGAAAAGTCCGTAAAAACAATAGAACTAAACGCTTACACGTTTCTGACCCATCTGTCCTTGTTCACAGCAAAGTTTGGGTGTTACATATTGGTCCTTGTTCACCCCATGCTGTGAACAAGGAATCATAGGTCAGAAACACTTAAAGGGAATGTGTCCTCAAAAAATGACTTATCGTTTAACTCACATTTTTATTTTAAACACATTTTTTAGGAATTTTTGGTTTTTTTTTTTTTTTTTAAATTTTCCATATCATTTTCAGTATTTTTTTTTTAATAATTCTTAGGTCCTGCAGTTTTCACTTTGGCCACTAGGCCTAATAATTGTCTGACACTTCCTGTTCTGTTTAGAGAGCTTTTCAGCAGTGTGCTCATTAGCAGTAAAAGCAGGGTCAAACTGAAAGGAGACACCATTGTGTACAGATAACACAGAATCCACCAGTCACAAGAGAAGATGTCACAGCTCCCCCTCCCCACTCCCTTCACAGTGAAAACTCTCCTATACAAGGTCTATGGGACAGAATCTGTCTTAAGAATCCTATGGGCATGAAGCTGCTGTAAAGTATCTCTCTGACTGCTGTTAAAGCAGTGCAAGCAAGAATGTCTTCCCCACAATCATATATAGACGGCCGAATAGAGAAATCTACAATCAGGAAATAAAAATGTCTGAGAGGAAAAGAATATGGATCAGGGGCTCGATTTATTAAATAAAAAAAAAAAAAAATTTGTGATAGATTACCATTAAGCGTAAAGTTGGATTGTTTTAATGGACTTTCAATGGATTGAATAAAGAATTTGGATTTTAAGCAAACTGCTGACCTAATTATGCTGCTTTGGACTACTGCTGTAAGCTGACAGCTAGTCATGCACACTGCATCCATTTCAAGATTGCATTGAAGCCCAAAGAGTCTGGACATGGACTAAGTGAGTGGTAAGCACCTGCAGACTATTTGGTCTTGCATTCTAAGGGGATTTTCACACGGCGTGTTGGAACCGCTTTTGGATCCGTTTTTAGATGTGTGTTTGTTAGATGTGTGTTTGGGTCCGTTTAGTGTCCAAAACACGATTCCAATGTGCAGTGTGATTTAAATGGCTTTCAATGTAAAACACGCATCAGCGTTCAGACGAGTGATCGCCAATGCGTGTTTACATGCGTCTTTCGGATCCGTTCATAGAATGGTCATGTCAATTCTTGACCCGTTTGATGCAGCAGCCGCCCTATTTAAAATTATAGGGTGCGTTTCTGCTGCAGCAAAAACACATCCAAACACGCACCTGTTTGTTGGATGTGTTTAAGATGTGATTTATGCAGCGCTTTTCAATGCGTTTTTCGGATCCAACACAAAACGGATCCAACACATTGTGTGAACATACCCTATGTCCTGAGTGTCGTACAGTAATTGGTTCTAGATATTTGTGGCTTACCAATAAAGACTGGTTCCATCTGAGTAGTCATGTCTATTACATAACAATTATATCTTGGGGAGTGAAAATCCACTTGCACTGCTGAAACATTTGGGGTGTGGTGTGCTTTGCCATGGAACTTTAATATCAGCCCCATCTTCCTTCACACAACGGTGAATACCATAATCTACATGGAAATAGTCAATGAGTTTGTAAATCAAACGACGATAAAATGAGCACTGGATACTTTGAGCAGGATAGTGCTAACTTGTCACAGCGCCTGAAATTTATTCCCGCTTTGATTATTGCTTCCTTTCCAAGAACATTTGACCACCAAGATTGCTCGACATAACACCACAGGATTTCTTCTATGGAACCTTCTGTCTTCCCCTCTCCCATTGTAGATTGTAAGCTCTTGTGGGCAGGGTTCGCTCTCCTTCTGTATCACTGTGTTACTAAGCATTATAGCATTTGTCTTGTCTTCATAAGGGAAAGTACAATACAAGAAGCCATGGACTCTCATGGCACTGAGGGAGGACATTTGACAGGAACTGAGACTGTGGCTCCAAATACGTTGGGTAAAACCTTCCCAACCAAAGAGCAATGCATTCAAGCTTGCCTGGGTGGTAATGGAGCACACATGTAACACTGGCTGAGATTTCCTCATGTGTCTTATAGACCGCTATATACCCAAGTCAAAGTTCACTAAATTAGGTCAATTATTCTGAAAATTGTAAGAAAAACTTTGGGGCCAATAGAGAGTAAACAATGAAGATAGATGTACCGGCTCACCGAACTGAAGACGCACGGACTTGCAGGACCGCAATATTCACATGAAGAAGGAAATAGCAGAGTGTCCAGCGTCTTTAAAAGCCATATTCTTTATTCAAATTCCAGAGAGCAACGACATAGATCCAAGAAATGTTAACATGCCAACGCGTTTCAGGCCTTACAGGCCCTTCCTCATGGCATTAGTGAGTAAAACACCATGTAGAAAACTACATGGCTGTATCTGTTTATACAGAGCAAACATGGCCAATCAAAAATGAAGCTGATAATGATACTCTGTATATCTGGTCAATATGAGCAGCATTTAGGATCTACTGATTTTTAAAAAATTTTTTTTTTAATAGGATTAAAATTTGTTTTATGGGATTAATATAAGGGGCGACATGTCCCATTAGGGCTGCACCATTGTTTTGGTGTATTTTGCACTAAAAAACTTTTGACGCCCTATTCTCTATATAAATGAACTGTAGTATACCAAAACTAGACGTATGACACGCCAGGCCCGACACTTTTGAATGTGCCTAAAGTAGGCACTTCGAATATGCTAGCAATGATATGCTATGCGCATCAATTCTACTATGCAAGGTAGACAACACACCTGATTTTTGATAGGTTCATTCATTCAGGTGCACTATACACTCATTTAATGCGCCTTAGAACTGGAGTGGCAGCGCCTCTTTTCTGACATGTTGCCCAAGGTGTTCAGTGCTCTCACAAACTGCTTATTCAGTGCTGGTCTTACCAATCTCACTAAGCAGCTCCTTTCATTGACCTCTATGTTGAATGACCACTTATGGATGGAAAAAGGTTTTGTTAAACCAAAACGTTGCACCTTCCTGAATACCTTTGATGGGTTTAGAATAAAAGAAGGACCTTTTATGAAGAGGAGAACACCTGAGTCTATTATCTTGGAACCTTGCTGCTTTAGAGAGTCTGCTCTTCACAGCCAGCTTTAGGCTCCCACTTCCTGGGCAGGCTGTGGGAGGTTTCTACAGCAACATTTGGCATATCAGCTCTGCTATTCCTTGCCAAGCTTGTTAGCGGGACATTGGTGATGGAGCGGCTTTAACAGCAGGGCAGACATAAAGCCATACAGGGTTAAAGTTGGTCAGTGAAAAACAAACAAGCTCCTGTGCTGCTGCTAAGACACAGCAGAGAGACATCACTATGCTTAAATGTATATAGAGACCATTAGTTATCAATCAATTATTTTCTCTTTAATGTGATATCTATCAATATTTAGACATAATGTGACAACATTTCATAAAAAATAGAAGATATCCTTGTCTCAAAAAAGTTGGAGTATACCACTATCTTCTATTTTTTATGAAATGTAGTCGCATTATGTCTAAATATTGACAGATCACATTAAATAAGTGATTAATTACTACCGATGGTCTGCCACATACATTAAGGCTATGTCTACATGGCAGTGTTAAAATGCAGACGGTATTTTAACATCGCCATACCCCGTTTTTGGCTTGCGGATTTGTTCCAAAAACCACAGTCTGTTTTCGGATGGCCCAGTACATAGAACTGTACTAGAATCCAATGTATTACAGCGGATTATAGAACATGTTCTATAAACCGGCGGGTTAGAAATCAGATAGTAGAAAATCCGAGCTGTGTAGACTACAGGTCGGATTTTCTATTGGGGTCTATTGGGCCCTGGTTACAGTCGGATTTTTGCAGATTCTAAATACCGAATCCGCTTAAAATCCGACTAAAAAACAAGTGCTGTGGAGACAAGGCCTAAAACATGATATGGAGCTGAGATTAGTCTCTAATGTGGATTACAATTAGTAGGACTCAGCGAATAAATGGTTAACCTGTTGGAATACTAACAAAGTGATGGCCCCATGCCAGCCTGATGTATGTACACAAGCAGGAGATAAAAACTGCTCTTACTCGGAAAGAAAGAAAAATCAGAACAGCAACGTATTTGGTAATTTCCCTTTCCCTACATGTTCAAATGTAATCAATGTGGTAAGAATAACTTTTTAAGGACTCTGTAAGAGTGAAACACATCTAAATAACAGTAGATCAGATATTAGTTGTGTAGTCTTGCAACACGGTCATTATGGGTTTTTATCTCCATAGATTAGGTATGTTCTTCAAGTACTTAAAGGTGTTGTCTCGTTTCAGCATTTGACAGCCGTTTATGCTGGTTGCTAAGCAGAGCTTGTGAAATAGAGGGGAGTGCTTCTCCTCCCAGCAGATCCCAGCAGTATCTTCTCCTCTGCAGACACGCCCTCAAGGTGTGCACGTGAGGATTCATTATGTGTGAGCTGAAGGAAGGGAGAGGTTCTCAGCTGTCTTTGGAAGTGAAAAGCGAAGTGTAATGCGATAGTTTACATCTAAATTTCTCTCTCTCTCTCTCTCTCTCTCTCTCATTACATACTTTGTAACTAGAAAGGGCATTTGACATTCAGGACTCTGGGAAAGATGGGTGATTTTTTTTTCGTCTTCATCTCTCTCTCTCACATAGTGATATATCCTGCAGATTATTAAACCTCTGACCTCTACAGATCTGCAGAACAAAACCATGTGCTTTATCTGTTTGTGTTTACATGGGTCTGCAGATGTGTCCTGCACAGTTCATTGCCTCAGCTGCCGCTTCAATCACTGATTGCAGTCAGTGAATGAAAACATGTCCTGCACAGTTCATTGCCTCAGCTGCTGCTTCACTCACTGATTGCAGTCAGTGAATGAAAACGTGTTCTGCACAGTTCATTGCCTCAGCTGCCGCTGTGCTTTTTGTTTGACATGGGACTGCCGATGTAAGACTGCACTTCATACATGGTACTGCTGTTTTACATGGGACTGTCAATGTTAGACTGCACTTCTTACATGGGACTGCCAATGTTAGACTCTCTCTCCCTCCCCGTTCCCTGTGCGCTCCCGGTCCCGACCTGGGCGGCACACAACTCAGCCAACAGCCACTAAAAAACTAGTGGGAAGTAACCCGACCTGTAAACAAACTCCGTTGCTAAGGTCAATTAAACCAGTCCATTCTCTTAAACCATACCACTTTGGTAATGGTAACCAAGGACGTACATGCTTAAATTTTTGGTCCCCTCATTTTGAACTATGATCTTCGCAGTGAGACAACCCCTTTAACTGGGCTTCATCCTGAAGTCACATTTCCTCCCATGCATACCAGTAGGTCAGTAGTAGCTTTCTATAAATCTGGTGTTAGTGTGAGGGATAAGAAAATAAACTCGATTATGGCCTGGGTCAATCTAAATATGTCAGCGTTATATAAATAAAATAAACATAAATTGTCTGTGACGGGACAACCTGAATCATTTATGGCTTTCTAGACATGGAGCAGGTAATTGACACGCGCTATCTACTTTGTATACAGTGTGGTGACTTTGTTTAGGGGTCCAGCGCTGCATTTCCCTCTGGCGTAAATCCTGGACACTCAGGGCATTTACATGTGTTTACCGGATGCTGGAAGGCGAGAAACTCTTACTGTGCGGACATTTATCTTGCTCAGAATCTTCCCGGCTGCTTAGCATCTGTCAAGGGTCATCCATTCGCTTCTCTATCATCACTTCACATAGTCGCTCAGGGCTCAATCCGCATTTTGAAAACTCAGACGCTACCAATCCTGCACAATGTTCATGTCGGCACATATCAACAATGCCAAACCATCATCCTGATAAAGGGGCTTCTATATTTAGAACTCAAGTGGCCTGTAATTTGCACATTATCATGTACTATGAGATGAGCGAGCTGGTCTCAGAGCTCCTGAGATGGAGGTTGTGTGTATCAGGTCTGAGTTATCCACCTTGCTTCTGCATGTGTGGTGCCATTCATGAGCGGAGGCCATGGCCTTAAAGAATATATCTTTCATTAAAACTAATTTTACATTATATATGCATAAGAACTGTAACTTGGAAATACATTATGTTACTTATCCTGTACTGCTCCTAAATTACATTTTATATTGTACTTCAGAGCTGCATTCACTATTCTGCTGGTGGAGTCACTGTGTACATACATTACCTTACTTATCCTGTACTGATCCTGAGTTACATCCTGTATTATACTCCAGAGCTGCACTCACTATTCTGCTGGTGGAGTCACTGTGTACATACATTACATTACTTATCCTGTACTGATCCTGAGTTACATCCTGTATTATCCTCCAGAGCTGCACTCACTATTCTGCTGGAGCAGTCACTGTGTACATACATTACATTACTTATCCTGTACTGATCCTGAGTTACATCCTGTATTATACTCCAGAACTGCACTCACTATTCTGCTGGTGGAGTCAAAGTGTAAATACATTACTTATCCTGTACTGATCCTGAGTTACATCCTGTATTAACCTCCAGAGCTGCACTCACTATTCTGCTGCTGGTGCAGTCACTGTGTACATACATTACTTATCCTGTACTGATCCTGAGTTACATCCTGTATTATACTTCTGAGCTGCACTCACTATTCTGCAGGTGGAGTTCGGAAATAAATTACATTGCTTATCCTGTGCTGATCCTGAGTTACATCCTGTATTGTACTCCAGAGCTGCACTCACTATTCTGCAGGTGGAGTCATTGTGTACATACATTATATTACTTATCCTGTACTGATCCTGAGTTACATCCTGTATTGTACTCCAGAGCTGCACTCACTATTCTGCTGGTGCAGTCACTGTGTACATACATTACATTACTTATCCTGTGCTGATCCCAAATTATAGCTTGTATTATACTCCAGAGCTGCACTTACTATTCTGCATTTGGAGTCACTATGTAAATAAATTACATTACTTATCCTGTACTAATCCTGAGTTACATCCTGTATTATAATCCAGAGCTGCAGTCACTATTCTGCTGGTGATTAGAAACACTACAAATGTCAGTCAACCATTTAGCAAAGTTTCATCACAGAAAAATGTAAACCCCAATAAAACAATACATATTATTCCAATCATTTAAAATAGAATACACATTAAATAACCCTTTATTGATAATCACTCGCCTCGCCTGGACATCAATGGCACGCATTATCATTTGCCATCTCTACTTGCCCTATCATTGGCAGAGTTCCCTGATTAACCTTACCATATAATGGAAATGCATCAGGATTTGGGGTGTTTATTATGGGCTTTACCTGGTGTATTATAACTGGATAAAAAATAGATTGGCACTAGGGAAATTAAATGGAGAGCCAACGGAGTGGGGCCACCCTTATCGGGGCTATAACCCCACATTTGCTCCATAGGGTTATTACTAGCAGGGTTTGTGCAGGGGCAGAGTTATAATATTTGTGCATTTTTTCCCATTTATTTTATCTATTAGGGAATCTGCCCTTGGGAAAGATCATCGGTACCGTGAGTTATATATTTTCTTATCACATGTATTCTATATGCGGATTACTTTTCCTGCTAGTACATATATTGATATAACCTATTTTGGAATCTTGATAATTATAAACCATTATCTGTACCCAGTGATTTTATCAATAAAGGGTTATTTAACTTGTATTATATTTTAAAGGATTGTAATAAAATTTACTGTTTTTATTGGGGTTCAATTTTTTCTATGATGTGACTTGTTTACCCTGTTTACTTGAATATCAAGGGTTTGTCCACACGGCAAGGTTTTTGGTCGGACTTCTAGATGGTTTTCGGATTTGAAAACCGACCAGCAACCTTCTACATAGATTTTAATAGAAAATCCATTCTGTAGTCCAAACTGAATGGGTTTTTTGCCAGACGTTTTTACACCGCCGGCGTTCCAAAAAACTTTCAACATGTACAATTATCCGCCTGGCCTTCGGGCAGAAGATGTGCATTTGAATGGTTGAGGGGAACGGTGAATCTGAAAACTGCTGACTCCAACCCGTATGTTGTCATTTTTTGTAAATGCGAAGAGGGATGATTTCTGACCGCAGTTTACGGATTCAGCCGTCCCTCTTTGCACTGAACAGTTCATGTTCTGCCCGCAAACCAGGCAAAAGAATGAACATGCTCTAAGTTTTTTTAGACGGTCAGATTTGCCATCAGAAAATCCGAGCTGTGTAAACTACAGCTCAGATTTTCTATTAAAGTCTATGTGGATGGTTGACGTTGGTTTACAGATGGTTTTCAAACCGGTGCCATGTGGACGGACCTTTAGGCTATGATCACAAGGCTTAATTGCGGGGCGTACAGTACGGCCCACAATTATGTCGGATATTCGGGAGTCGCGCTGAACGGCGTGCACAGCAGTGACACGGTGAGGGGGGCCCCATTGACATTCATTACTCGCAGCGCGTATTCACATGTCACTTATCTCCGCACGCGTACAATACGATCATATTGTACGAGCGGGGAGAGGAGGCGTAATCAATAGTTCTCTATGAAATGCGCCCCAAAATAAGTTGTGTGAACATACCCTAATAGTCAGTGATACATTTATTATTATTATTATTATTATTTATTTTAAAGCGCCATTGATTCCAGGGCGCTGTACATTCGAGGGGGTTACATACATTACATAAGTCAAACGAGTACAGTGATGAGGGATAATGACAATTGCACGACAGAAGGAGACAGGTCCCTGCCCGCGAGGGCTTACAATCTACAAGGAGGGGGAAAGAGACAGGAGGTGAGGGGCAGACATGTCTGTGGAGGAAGTAGTGACAAGTTTAGTGAAGGTTATAGGCAAGCCTGATTTAGCAGAGTTTCTATCATCCAGGGTTAGTTCGTTTGTCCTACATAAGATGACATTTGCAACAATGCCAACCCACCAGTGATCAGCTGAGCAGGCACTTTCCGCAAGGGTTTGGCATACCAGGAAGACTAGGAGGTAGAGAGCAGTAGGGGGGTAATGAGTTATAAATGGGAACAAGGGGCAGCTGGATAAATGCTAATATTATTCTTTGTATCATGCTAAACTCCTCCTTTTAACTGGTGTCCCACAGGCTGGGTTAGTTGTTATAGGTCAGGGCTGGTGGCATCAGGCTTCCTTGAGTATGTGCTAGATGCACGTAATCAATTACAGGTGCATGAACTACATGAAACCAAAATGATCACTTTTTAAGCAAGGATGGTGCTTGAAAGCAATCCAGGTTTAATAAAGCTGCCAAGGGTTACTTGGCAATCGACAACAGGCCAAAACCCATGGTCATGGAAAACCATTATACTTTTAAGCCACGTATCACTCATATATTGGTCAATATGTCATTCATGATATAGTGTGGAAAGGAGCTTAAAGGGGTTTTGCCACGATCTCATTTCATACCTCCTGCATGCAGCTCTTCAGCTCTGTGTGCTCAGAAGGGGGCGTGTGCGATTTCTTTGAATTGCCTATCATGTGACCCAGCAGGATGACATCACCAGGCCTTTCCTCTCTCTAGTCAAAGAAATGCATGTTTATGTGTAGAACTGTAAGTAGCTACATTATAGCTCAGAGGTAAAACTTTTGCCTCCAGGCACAAGGGTCCGCGGTTCAAATCCCTCAATGAACCAAACCTGTGGATTTTATTTCTCTCTATCAATGCACAGACCTCATTGAGGTTTATTATTTTATTTATTTGCATTGTTTGACTAATTACTAAGGACAACAGAGGACTGGAGTAGTGACAGCACCTGGGGTTTGAACACTCAGTAGCTGCCTGAGAGGAGAGGCGATGTCGAGCATGTGTGACCAGGACTGAGTAGCTCTAAGCCCTGGTCGTATCCCCTGGAGATGAGCTATAAACAATAGATCACTAAGGGAGCATCTAAAACAAAAACGGTGCAGAATTTTTAATAATGATGAATGGTGAAAATGTTTATTATTTAATTTACAAACTTCCCACATCAATTTTACTTCATGGCAAAACCCCTTTAAGTGTTAGACAAGAGCATGGCTAAAAAATGCCAGGAGCCCTTGACACAAGATAAAAAGTTGACATAAAGATCACATATTTAATTGGAAGGAGCAAAGTAGATAATCAACAACTGATAACAAGTAGAAAAATCTTGAAAAATGTAAAAGAAAAAAAACAAACAAAAGCTGTCAAACCCAGAACGTAAAGTGACAAGGTCATAGATACAACCTCTATAATATTCTAAAATTATGTTTGAGGAACGGTAGAAAGGCAACAGACACATTATAGATGGTAGCAAGAGGGGCAGGAGAGAAAAATGACAGCATGTGGGGTAAAGACTACATGCAGCGAAGGTTCAAGAGGAGATCAGCCAGTGAGTGTCTCATTCGTCGTAGACTGGCAAAGATTAATCGAAATGTTGGAGGAGGTATTTGTGATCAAGGGGTGTAAAAACGGGGCCTCTCTGCATGTTGTCTCCACTTTGCCCCCTGAAATAATGACTGAGGTTTTGTGGTGTGGTGGGAGGAGCAGGGCACGAACAGAAGAAGCACATGAAGAAACTTTAAGATTGTGAAGGAACAGTAAGAATTTGATGTAGAGCGTTATCACAGAGGCAAAGCAGCTCTCCTTGAAAAATAAAACAAGTCTCTTATAGTTCAAGTGGTGAGGACTTAAGAGGTTGCACCACAATGGCTTCAGACTAACACAAACAACTACCCAGCAGTATGTTGGCCCTTTCATGGCCCCAGTACAGTGTTGTCAGCAGGCATGGGTGGCTCTTGGAAGGTTTATACAAGATGTGCACTGGGTTTAAAGAGTGATCAAGACTCAAATTTTGGAGTTCTGGATGTTATTTGTTAACCAGGCAAAATCCAAATCCTTTTACTGCAAAAGTTGTAAATGTTAACGAAATTCTTAAACACTGTCCTAAAAGGTTTTGCCAAAAATAGTCTTTCTCAGAGATCAGTGGAGACCCAGGTAGTACAGACTGAAGAGAATGAGTGCTTCTTGGAGGTCAGAAGTGTCACTGAACACGGAAAAGTTCCAAAAAGTTTCCAAATGAATGATCAAGGTGAGAATGGCATTCACTTTCCATGCTGACATTATCTGAAAACCGTTGGGGATGAGATGCTGGACAGCCATTTCCGTAGTCGTTGATATGCGAGATGCAGGTGTCGTGATTTTGGGTTAGCTGTTAAAGTATGTTCACACAGCGCCTTTGCGGGGCGGAATTTGGCTCGTAATTGCGCTGCAATACCCCCAATTATGCTCCCCAATTCCGATAGTTCATAGCAGAGTAACTTGTAGCTGGAATCTACTCTCCCTGAAATGTGGAGGTCTGAACAGGCACCAAGAGAGGTAACATGTAGCATAGGTTCCCACCTGTATTGAGGTCGCCTTGCTGTGGTGGGTGGACTCACACAGTTTTAATCAAAAATGTACACTAAAAAACCTCAGATTTTTCATGTATTCAAAGTAGCAGAAATTCTTTTCCAATAGTTCCTATATTCCTTTTGATTGCTGTTTAGTGCTAGTAGTGTGCTGCCGACATTGAATTGTGTTCTCATAGTTGATCTTATAAATGTTTTGCATGCACAAATCGGAAAAAACAAGCTCTAAACATTTCTAAAATCTATGTTGAGAAATATATAAACGCTGATCTCAACAGCATGACATTTTCTGATGATGCATTCCCTTTAAGTATGCTACTTTATATTTTGACCTTAGACGTTGTGCAACTAAAGACAGTGGGGGTACAAAATACATAATTTTTCTATGGCATATGAGAACAGACTACAGATGCCCATTCACCTTCAACAGCTGGCGGCAGAAGGAGCATCTATTACTTTACATTATGTTTCAGGAGTATTATGGTGTTTGGTTGGGGACAAATACAGAAGTAGTGCCAGAAAGCAATAAGGGTTGTTCACACGGCGTTTTTGGATCTGATTTTGGAATCCGTTTTGGCCGAAAATCGCATCCAAAAACGCAGCGTCGGTCGGATCCAAAATGCATCCAACACGCAAGCGCATGTTTGCATGTGTTTTGGCTGCAGTAGGATTGCACCCTATAGTTTTAAATAGGGCTCCTGCTGCATCTTTTGGATCGAGAATAGACATGTCAATTCTTAGAACGGATCCAAAAGACGCAAGTAAACACACATCAGTGATCACTCGTCTGAACGCCGATGCAGGTTTTACATTGCAAGCAATATAATATCACACTGCTCATTGCTAGATGTTTGGATCCGTTTAGGGTCCAATAGACGGATCCAAACACGCATCTAATAACATATGTTCACATGGACTCAACCCGCCGTGTGAACATACCCTAATACTGTTCTGGTGCCAGTCCTTTGCTGCAGTTACAAGATCCTGACCAAGTAGCCAAGAATTACTCCCATCATGCATTTATATAATCTATAACAGTGGGAATGATGGGAGTTGTAGTTTCCCAACAGCTGGAGGGCCACAGTTTGAGGATGCCGGGTCTTAAGCGATAACATGGCTGGGGTATAATAGTATCGGTAGTGTAGTGGCTACTTGCAGGGGCCCCAAAACGTCACAAAAATAAATTCTTAAAATGAGAGCCTTGCACATAGTCACAAGGCTAATTTACTTTCGCAATATGAAGTAAACAAGCGGCTGGGCGGTCGTCCCTACTTCATACCACAAGTTACACTGACGCCACAAATATCTGTTTTGCATCCCCTCCATCTCCTGCCAAAAGAAGACATCATTTAGAGGAATAATTACAAAAAAAAAAAAAAAAAATAGCTGCCTTGTGATATTTTTGTTCCTGCTCCGAGTACAGAAGTGACGGCTGTGGTTTCTCAGAGTTGCATTTAATGTGATTTGCCTCTGTGCACTGTATGCCGAGGACTGACCATGACTCCAGGGCGGTCAACCCAAAGTCGTCAACCACATCCTCTGCGTTCAGCTCGACGGTGTGGAGGCTCCAAATAACTGACTGAGACGTCTTCACAAACACCAGATCTTTCCTGTTCCCCTGGGCACTGCATCTTATTTGCTTCTATAATGTTACAAGGTTTCATTCAGAGGAGTCTCAGGGCATGTTCATACGGCGTTTTTTAGATGCGTGTTTGAATCCGTGTTATGGACCCAAACACGCATCTAACACTGTGCAGTGTGATTTACATTAGCTTCAATGTAAAATATGCATTGGCGTTATGTGTTTTACATGTGTCTTTCTGATGCGTCTTTCGGATCCGATCAAAGAACTGACATCAATTCTTGATCTGTTTGACGCAGCAGGCGCCCTATTTAAAACTATAGGGTGTGTTCCTGCTGCGGCAAAAACGCATCCAAACACGCAGCACACTTTGGGTACGTGTTTGGAAACGTTTTATGTAGCGTTTTTCAATCCGTTTTTTGAATTGAAAAACAGATTGAAAAACGCCACGTGAACATCCCCTTATAGATGCAGGAACATTTACAGGTGGACCTTCCTTCTCATCAACATCCCCCCTTTTATGAATGGGAGCAAATCAATTATTAGAGAGTGGCCACAAAAACCATCTCTGCCCTTCCTGGCAAATTCAGCAGAATGGAAGTGAGAGATGAAGTGGTGCAATGTTACAGTCATGGCCAAAAGTTTTGAGAATGACACAAATCTTCTATTTTCACATGATCTGTTGCCCTCTGGTTTTTATGTGTGTTTGTCAGATGTTTTTATCACATACAGAAATACAAGTGCAATCATATTATGATTAACAAAAGCTTTTATTGACAGTTAGAATGAGTTAATGCAGCAAGTCAATATTTGCAGTGTTGACCCTTCTTCTTCAGGACCTCTGCAATTCTCCCTGGCATGCTCTCAATCAACTTCTGGACCAAATCCTGACTGATAGCAGTCCATTCTTGCACAATCAATGCTTGCATTTTGTCACAATTTGTTGGTTTTTGTTTGTCCACCCGTCTCTTGATGATTGACCACAAGTTCTCAATGGGATTAAGATCTGGGGAGTTTCCAGGCCATGGACCCAAAATCTCTATGTTTTGTTCCCTGAGCCATTTAGTTATCACCTTTGCTTTATGGCAAGGTGCTCCATCATGCTGGAAAAGGCATTGTTGATCACCAAACTGCTCTTGGACGGTTGGGAGAAGTTGCTCTTGGAGGACATTCTGGTACCATTCTTTATTCATGGATGTGTTTTTAGGCAAGACTGTTAGAGAGCCGATTCCCTTGGCTGAGAAGCAACCCCACACATGAATGGTTTCTGGATGTTTTACATTTGGCATGAGACAAGACTGGTGGTCAGGAATAGAAAAATGCGAACGGCAGCACCAGATGGATTAAAACAGGAACTCTTTATTCCATAAGGAGTACAAAATGCAACGTTTCAGCCACTACACTGTGGCCTTTCTCAAGCACTTTGCAGGCCTGCAATGAAGTTGAAATGTGTTTTGGGGGAAAAAGTTCATTTTCTAGGCAACTATTGACTTTGCAATTAATTGCTGTTAAGCTGATCACTCTTTATAACATTTCTGGAGTATATGCAAATTGCCATTATAAAACCTGATGCAGTAGACTTTGTAAAAATTAACATTTGTATCATTCTCAAAACTTTTGGCCATGACTGTATAAAAGTCATCATGGCCAGTTTTTCTCCCTAAGGGTGCGTTCACACGGCAGTGGACAAATACCGGTCAGTTTGCCGGCTGGTATTTGTCCGGTTCTGCGGCTGTCCCCACGGCCACGGGGGGGAGAGGGGTTGGGGGACAGCTTTTCTCTGCGATGAGTGGAGAACAGCCCTCCCCCCTCCCATTGAGGTGTTCATATTCCGTCAGGAAACCGGACGGAAGAATGAACATGCTCAATGGTTTTTGAGCGGCCCGCGGGCGTAAAGCCTGTGCAGTGGGGACTGCTGCACGGGTTTTCCATAGAGTACAATTGTGCTCATTTTCGGCTGGTTTTTCAGGCGGTCTGAAAAACCACAAACCGGCTGAAAAACCAGCTGAAAACCCGTGCAGTGGGGACATGCTCTTACAGATATGACAGCCACTCATAAAGCAAACACTTTACAATTTCCTAAGTACAGGTGAACTAAAGGAATGATAAACCTTTAAAAACATGTTCTGCATTACAGTGAATACAATTCATGCTCCCTGTTATCAAGTCTGGTGTCCCCTATCACATTATTGTGCTGTAACTTGTATAAACACTATACAGGGTTTTCTTTCATAAATTTGTCTAGTTCCCTTATAGCTAATCAGAAACTTGCAGAACTTTGAACACCTTAGTACTTCTAAGTTACTGAACATTATATGCGGATCTAAAGGCTTACATGGGCAAACAGTGGCATTCACTCAACATGGCATGCTACCCAGTTTAGGATGAAAAATAAAATCACATATGTATATACATACAGGGTGGTATACAGGCAGCCCCAGGTTTATAACCATGAAAGGTTCTGTAGATTTGTTCTTATCTCTGTATATAAGTTGAAACAGATACATTTTTAAATGTTTTTAGGTTTGATTAGTATAGGGAAGGGTTAACACCCCTGTAAGGGCATGTCCCCACTGCACGGGTTTTCCGCCGGCCGCCCAAAAAACTTTCAATATGCACATTCTTCCATCCGGTTTTCGGATGGAATAAACCGACCGGTATTTGTCCATTGCCGTGTAACTGGGCCTTAAAGTTTCTTTGTCTGTCTGTACCAGAAGATTCATGTTCTGTCCTTCAAGTAAATAATATTGGATCAGTGGCAGGATTTTCGCCCCTGTGTAAGGCTTCAGTACATCTACAGAACACCTCGTCTTGATTCCAAATAATTTATTATTTACTTACAGCGAACATATAAATGAACAGGTATAATAACTTCAATCGGCTGAGATACCGCAAATTTGTCCAGATACAGACCTGACATTTTAGCCTGGGTTGGCCTTCTTTTGGTCACATTTGGAGGAAGACACTCTAGTGGCATATGTGCGAGGTGTTACAGTGTATAGCATGCAATGCCGCTAAAGGAGTGTAAAAATCAAGGCTTCTGAGGCTAAAGTAAATGGGGCTTAGCTGTTCTTAAAGGGATATTCTCACTGTACTGCTTCTCAGAGCCTGCTCCAGGCTCATACTCGCTGGTTAGGCTGTGGTCAGGTCTAAAGCAGTGATTGGCCTACCAGCCATGCTATTCCTAGATGAACCTGTTAAAGGGACGTTAGTGGTCATTATCAGTCTAAACAGTAGTGCACAAGGCTACAGAGCTCTAATGGGTTAAAGTTTGTCAGTAAGTAGCATAAGGGTCATCTTGCAGATAACAGCAGGAAGTGAAGTCACCATCCTGCCCACTGCTGCTAGAGCAGAGAGAGGTGGTCAGTAACCTAGGGAAGCTTGTGTACACAAGCAGGAGATCAGAACTGTTCAAGCTCTGAAAGGAAGCAAAATAGGAACAGCAATCTATTTGGAAATAATGTTTATTTACCTTTGCCTATATGTTTAAAACAAATTAATGAAATGGAAATGCCCCCTTAAGTTGAATGTAAGCTAGATGTTAGTAACTCAAGGACTGTCTGTACTGTTTTTTACGGATACCCTGTATGGAATAGTACAGTCTGCTGATGACTTATTCAAGATCAATAGTGACCGAAAAACAAGTTTGCCAAATGCACCGGGAATTTTTCCATGTACAAGCATGAAGCCGGATCCCTACAAACATCTCTATCTGTCCCACAACTTCTTTCCAAAACGTTTCCAAAGAAAATAAGTCTACTGAACAGTTTTACACTGGATCTTTAAAGGGGTTTTGCCACAATGTAATGTTGACGTGGGATCCTCCAAAATGGGTATTTAATCACTTTTCTAAATATATGTGATTACAAAAAGTGAAGCCTGTGAGAGCTACAGCATTGTTCAGTCCCCCTTAGTTTGCTGAAACTTTACATTAGACCGACCAGTACACTGACAGGATCCGATCTGGCCGCGCTTGCGTCTTTGCACTTCTTATCGGATACAAATATCAGTGGCACACTAAAAACTAAGTAAAACATCAAGGTATATAGGAATTTTTGAAAATGCATTACTGCTAAGGAAAATATGAAAACCTGGGATTCTTAGTTTGCAGTTTTTGATAAAAAAAAACTGCAAACTAAGAATCCCAGGTTTTCTTATTTTCCTTAGCAGTAATGCATTTTCAAAAAATTCCTATATACCTTGATGTTTTACTTAGTTTTTAGTGTGCCACTGATATTTGTATTAGATGTATGCTATTGCCTTGCCAGTGTGCACCAATGCTTACATTTTTCAAAATATATGGATGTGCACAGCCTAACCAATTTTTGCACTTCTTATCTGATGACAGGGAACATGACTGAGCTTGCAAGGGACTGTGGAGAAAGTCCAGTGTATGAGGCTTTTGGCTGTATAGACAATCCACTGGTTGTAATGTTATTATTTGAATAAACATTGCAGACGCTCCCTTCTTTCACACTCTCTGCTCACCCCCCCCCCCTCCCACTCACCTCTGCAGAGTTCATGATTTGTTTATCTTTTCTCCTGAACCAGATAAGAGGTAAGCAACTCACTTCATGGCAAAACCCCTTGAAACTCTTAGGGGGAATTGTCATATTGCAGATTTTAGATTTGCTTTGGAAAATATCATTAGTAAATATGTAACATATCAACTGACCCTTGAGGGTTGAATCGTTCGAGGAATTATTTCACATCTGAATAGAACAGTGGAGCCTGATGGCTCTTGTAAGTGCCCCAACTTTTGCCTGTCTATGGACAAGGGACAGGAGCCTCATTATAACAGGTACTGAGAGCAAGACTCACACCATACAATGTTAGACAGTGTCCATCATTTCTGGTCATAGAACTGGAAAGTCAGTTATAGACGTGGAGTAATTGTCAGCCGAAACATACGATTCCGATTGTCTTTCCCAATTGTGGGTCATTAATGCGTCACATTCTTTTGTCCAAGAGCCTGACTTCTGATTGACAATCTGTCTAGAATAGTTTGGCTAGTCGTCAGTCATAACATTAGCTTACAAATGACCAATCTGCAGATAATCAGACATTGTCTATAGAGTGGGGAAGGGTAGAGGATAATAATTAACATGGGAAGCCCAAGCCAACCAGTCGTGGTTAGATGACGAGACACATCCCACTACCAAATGCTACCGCTTCCGGAAGAACTTGATTCAATGCGTCAACAACAAAACACCATGATGAATGGAATTTGGGTTTAACTTTCGATTCAATAGTTACTCCATGAATTCATTTCTAACTGTAATGGAAAAGGCTGATGGCAAAAAAAAAAAATCTCATGACTTTAGCTATAAATAACATAAGGGTGTTTGAGTCTTCTTTCATTCCAACATGATAGTGCCCATGGATATAAAAGTTCAATGCATCTATTAGAATAGGCGATGGGGCTAATTAGGACTGGGCACCTACTATCCAGGGCAAGTGCATAATCTGCCTCTATAATATGTACCTTCATGGACTAGAACATTGGAACTGCCGGCATCCTCGAACAAGACGCTCACTTATATATTCTAAATGAGAATTGGCCATCGATGGTGTCACTTTTTGTTGTAATGAAGGGGGTAAAGATGTCCATACATATAAAAGTTGATGAAAAAGGTAGATTTCAACCAAAAGGATCGTTTACAAGATAAAATTCGACAAAGACTGATCAATATAGCCTGAAATAAGTCGGTTATGACGGAACTTTGTCTCCAGTAGATGAAAAAAAGAACTTTAGATCAGGAAAGATTCCCAGAAAGCTCAATTGGTCCTTTATGTCACTGAACAAGTGTGCTGAGTTGGAATGGTTGTATCAGCCAATATGGGCTAAAACATGTATGGCTATGGCTGTCAGACAGATGTGCATAAGACAATTACGAGTTTAGTTTAACTCAATCACCCACCGACCTGCCTGTAATATGTAGAGAGACCCATCTGTTCTTAGAGTATGTTCACTGGCTGAATTGGACACAGTTTTCAGTGCTGTTTTGGTGCAGATTCTGCCCCTAAAACAGCATAAAAAAATGGCTTTAAAGTGCCCCAACTTCATTTCCATTGATTACTAAGTAAAATCACGTCCTTTATACAACACATTATTTTCAGTGCTGTTTGCGTTTTTGGCAAGTAAAATGCCCATAGGAAAAAATGCAAAGCTTCAAAAGTGCGTCCAAAATGCCTCAGAAGTGTAGCACATTCTTGATGCATTTTTAGATGTGGATCTGTGCCCAAAAACCTCTTTGGCACAAAAATGAATACCAAAATAAAAAACGCACCGAAAGTCGCGTAAAAAAAAACCACACGTCTCAAAAAACCTCATCAAAAACTCTTCTGAAAACTGCAAAATATGAGGCAGTTTTCAGAAGAGTATTTGGAGCTAATTCGAAAGCTGAAAAATAAGCGTCCAATCACCCGTGTGGCCATACCCTTACAGACTCCAAATCCCCTCTCAGTAAAGAAAAATCTGTTGTTACTTCTTTATGAACAACCGTTCTACGATTCCGCTCATTGCTGATAGAGTAATATGAATAGTGACAACCTTTGTACCGCACCTCGGTATAAGACCACACTATGTAAATATCAGAAATAAATAAACATAAAACTGGTTTTGCACAAAAAAAAAAAATGCCTGCAGGCCTTGCGAGCTTCATGCCTACAGAATTAACGCTGATTATTGATTCATTCATGGCAATGTCTACAATCTATAGGTCTATGACAGGCATCAGAAATATGGACGAAACCTTCAAAGAGCAAGTCAGGCCAATCTTGGAATGGGGGTTATCCAACGACTGCATAATCTAAATAGCAATCTGTTCATTATCATATCAAAGGCTGCGCTGAAAAATACACCTGAAATGGCAAAAAGTAAGACTTCCATCTGACATAAGTCTACAAAAATACCAACGACCTTGGAGTCCCCAGTGGATGGCGAGTTCTATATTGTAGGAGATCTCATAGAGCCCAGAATTTTCTTTCAAGAAAATATTTCGTAACAATCGCCTACTGTTAAAAATTTTTATTTGATATTATTTCTAAATGGATATATAAATAAAGAATTCTAATTGTGCATTTTTCTTGTATGCCTCGTCCTGTTGGAAATTTGATCCATTGATAATACAAAACAAATTGTCCACTGATGAAGGTCCTTAAAAAGGGGTTTATCGAGGACTTGAAGTCATGAACCTAACAGCAGAAAATGTTATAAAAAACAAAACAAACCACCCATTAGCACCTATTAATTCCCCCCTCCGCTCCACGTCCTCGCCAATCTTTGATTATTTTACTCTATTGACATGTCAAATTACTGGCCTCAATGGTGGTGACAGAACATATAGTACAAGACCACTGAGGATCCAGTAGATGTTTTATTATTTTAGTCCATTTTCTGTTGTTGGGTTCATTTTGAAAAATTGCATGAAGTAAGTGTGTGTCTATAAAACATCATTAGGATGCTTTCACACGCTGTGTTTTTGATGCATTTTTTCAATGCGTTTTTTGTGCAAGAAGGCACAGCAATTAATGCTGTAAATTGCTGCACAAAAATCATGGTAAATTCACGGTAATTACCGCAATTTTTGTGCAGCAATATACAGCATTAATTGCTGTTCCTTCCTGCACAAAAAACGCATTGAAAAACGCATCAAAAACGCACCAAAAACACAGCGTGTGAAAGCACCCTTAGGGAAGTTTAGACCAGACTCGGGAACTAAGCCGGTTCTATGCACGCCAGGTGCCGACTGTTAATTATCTGTTGTCAGGGTGATTTCACACGGTGCATTTTTGGTGCTTTTTTTTTTTCTTTTCCTGAAATGCACAGCATAAATTACTGTGCATTCCTGCAAAAAAAAAAAAAAAAGCACATAAAAGCTTCAAAAAATGCAACAAAAATGCACCATGTGAAAGCATCCTTAGGGTATGTTCATATGGGCAAATATTGGCGCGCATTTTGCGCCGTATTTGCGCTCTAATACAAGCGAGATGCGTACCGAAATTACGGTAATCCATAGTTCTTATAGAGAACTCCTATTACGCCTCCTGTCTCCGCGCGTACAATACTATAGTATTGTACGCGCGGGGAGATAAGTGACATGTCAATTACTTGCGGTGAATACACGCTGCGAGTCATGCATGTCTATGGGGCCGGCGGGCTGCCAGCCCAAAAGCGTCTCAGTAGTCCGTGATGATCATCTCGGCTCACAAATAATACAGAGTGATTTCTTCTGTACTGTACACTTCACAATTACGCCGTGTGAACATAGCCTTAGTGGACAAGATCCGATTTTATGACGGCCAAGGGGCAAGGGAGAGGGGGGAGGGGGGCGCTAGGTCTTCCATGATAGTACTCCTATTACAGTCTGGATATAAGAGGAGGACATATATATGACAAGCGACAAGCTACATATTGTACAAGCGATTGCATGTGTACAAGATAAAGTTCCAGATGGGGACTAAAAGTCAATGTCATTAAAAAAAACTAACAATTTTAAAGGGGTTCTCTCACTGCAATGATTAGCTTTTAACATGTAGGGACATGTAATTGAAGACTTTTTCTAAATAGAAAGATTTTATCTCCTCTTAGAGCACATACAGTATAATGTCTCTGGTTATGACCATCTCTCCCCTCTGTCTCTTATCTCTCATTGCTCTAAGCTGCCATCAGTAACTCAGTCCGTCCATGGTGAGTCACCTCTGCAGAGTGTAACCTCTAGCTCTGGACATCGAAAGCTTCTCATTTAGCTAAGTAAACACTCTTTAGAGCTTTGCAGTCTGTGCAATAGACAGATGTGTGCAAGAGCTCGCCGGCCCCATAGACATTCATTATCCACGGCGCGTATCCCGCTGTGAATAATTGACATGTCACATTCTCCCTGCTCGCGAAATACGGCAAGCGGGGACGGAATCCATAGTTCTCTATGAGAACTGTGGATTGCCGTAATGATTGGGACGGATTCCAGCCGTATTTTGCGCAGAACGGTACGAATTACGGAATGAAATCCGTCCCAAAATAAGCCGTGTGAACATAGCCTTACCGGAATAGCTAGGAACAACAGAGCTGATGTGTCAATTACTGCTATAGACCCACCTTAAGCCTAAACAGCATGTGTGATTCTAAAGTGGACTGTGGCTATGTGACAAATAAAAAGTCATGGCGTGTAAAGCCAAATACTTTTTTAAACAATAAAAAATAATAACTATGAATACTACAGCTTGCCTAAAAGAAAGAAAACTTTATACAGGTCCAGTGATCTAAAAATAAAAAAAGTCATGGCAGTGTAAAGCCACAATAGCTCTTTTTAATAGATACAAAAATTATATACACTTGGTATAAAGCTGACCTTGAAAGGCATTTTTCAAGTGGGAATACAGAGAGAATATCCCATTGTTTTCAATAGTCATATGTGTCATTTATTTACATGTTCTTGGCACGTATTCAACACAAAAAAACCACTGGCATACAGGACATAGATTTGCTTCTATTAAAGGGGTTGTCTCACTACAAGGATTGCATTTTATATTAAAGATCTTGCAAGAACAAGTCAACTTTGCAATATATGTCCATTAACAATGCCCTACCTATTCTGAGATATCCCCTCTTGTATGGGCTGCATCAGCATCTCAGCTCGCTATAGCTACAGACCTGTGTGACCTCTCCTGATAGGCTACCAGCACTGGTTGCTATAGCTACATACCTGGTTTCTACTGCAGCCTAGTAGAAGCCAATAAACACGCATGAATTCAAAATAAAACCAAGAAAACAGGACAAATCAATGTAGTGAGACAACCCATTAAATGTGCTTTTTCTAAAAATTAAAAAAAAAAAGAATGTCACGTGAACCTAACACAGCCTAATATTGTAATATTATTGTTATAGTTATTATTTTGAACATTACTTTAGTTTCAATTATGTTACTTTTTAATTCAATTTTCTCGTTTGTGCAAAAAAATAAGCCTTTCCTTATTCTGCCATGGAGATTGGCGGGGCTGATTAGAGTCAAAGTCTGGTTTTACCGAGTAAGGTTTTGTGACCTGTAATGCTACCTAAGAAATCTGATAGATTCCCTTATGCCTTTTTTCCTGTATCTCCCTCCCCAACCATTTCCATTTCTAAATGACTTCAGTACTTCTCTTATCTGCCCCATAGTTATTGTTATCAGAGATATGTATAAGCCAAAGAGAGGAAATCTGGATGATACAGTTTAATCCATTTTATACCCAAATGTTCTTCTACTCTACACTGTATACAACAGAAGAAAAATATACCTTGTGAACAAACCCTTAAACAGTCCCTTTTTAGTGACTTTATGTATCATGTATATCATAGGAAATCATCCAATTATCTAATAAACGTTGAATTAAAAAAAATTAAAAATAATTCTCTATGGGGTAGTAGACCCCATCTAAAAAAAAAATGTTACAGCACATATTCCAGTCCCCACTAATGGCTTTCATGGAGTGACTCATTTGACCCCGATATCCATGTAACCCTGTCCAGTTATGTAACATTAGATTATTGAGGAGCTGAGCTTCTCCAGTATAACTGCCTCCAGCAGCATCTTATCATGTCTGTCAGTGCCTGAGCAGAAGCCTCTGCACATTCTTCTCTCCGTCTCATCTTTCTACTTTGTTTTTTTTTTTTTTTCACAGTAAGCTTTATTAAAAACGTGACATCCCCTAGAGAGACAGAAGTTATCCAAGTAACTGCCCACAGTGCAGGAAGTGCTGGAATAACCATAGTAATAAGAATTATTCTACCAATATTCTTATTCAGTTCCCCCACAGAATGCAACCCTATTGCTGCCATGACTGATGTCATGTTTAGCCAAGACTGTAGCTCCCTGGACTGTACCATTTTTTATTTCTACAAAGGAGAGGAAAATAGACACAATGTAATATGTCAGGTAAGGTTAATATAATACTGTGTATACTTATATACTCACCTTAATTGGTTATGCAAAATGGAAGGTATAACACTTAAAAAGTTTTTCAATGCCCCAGTATTTTTAGATCCTCGTCTGCTGCTCTGATATCACTGGCTAGCCTCCAGAGGAGTGCAGGGAGGATAGGTGAAACTTAGAAGTATTTGAGAGCTTAGGTCTCAAAGCCGGGTTTGACTATTACCCAAGCATTGAACAATATATTGTAGAATTATGACCTCATAGTAAAACAATAAAATTATCTATTAAAACTAAGTGTTTCGTGCTATCATGATGGAACCTGATGAAGTGCACACTTGCGCGAAACGCATGTTTATAATAAATACTTTTGTTGTTTTACTACAGGGTTAGTGTGCTACAATATATTCTTCAACGCTTGGGTAATAGTCAAACCCAGCGTTAAGAACTAATCCTAGCTCTCAAATGCTACAAAGTTTATCTTTCTGGATAGCAGCCTATTACACTGGTATAAAAGAGGTACAGGAGAAAAATTTTAATACATGTGTATCAGAATATTTTATGGTTTACTATCATGTCTATAGCTAATAAAAACAATAGAAAGTGGACAACCCCTTTAAAGCAAAAAACAAAACAAACCTGAAGGACCTGCTACACAAACCTTATCATAGGTGTCACCAGAAAATGGCCTACTGTTTAACTCCCTTTTTTAAGTTAAACAAGTCTGGAAAAAAAAATTGGTTACTTTTTAATAATTATATATATATATAACAAATATATATATATATATATATATATATATATATATATATATAAACAAATAGATATGATAGATATATATATATATAATATATATAGAAGATAGATAGATAGATAGATAGATAGATAGATATAGATATATTTTTTTTAAATCCTGAAATCTTGCAGTTTTCACTTTGGCAACGAAGCAGCTTTATAATAGTCTGATACTTCCTGTCGTGTAGAGAAAGCTTTTCAGCAGTCTCCTAATTATCAGCACAGGCAGAATTAGGGTATGTTCACAAAGCATATTGCAGGCGTATTTCGGCAAGTACTGTGCGCGCCGCTATATGTCTGCTATATGCCAGTTGCTTCTGATGCACTCCCACTGATGGCAGGTAATCATAGCTCTTAAAGAGAGCAGAGCTATGAATTACGGCGCATATTGCAGCACAATTAAGCGCCAAATTCCGCCACACAAATATGTCGTATGAACATACCCTTACACTAAATAAGGTGACACCAATGTGAATAGTTAACATTCACCATAGGATATTCATCCTATCCCCCTCCCTGCACACTGACTTCTTCCCAGGTCACAAAGTATGCCTAGAAAACTCTCCCATAGAAGTCAATTGGTCTGCTCCTGTTCACAGGCTCTTATGTCCATGAAGCTGCTGTAAAATCACGATAAAAGTAGCTCAGGAAAGAAGGCTGCCACCATAATCATATACAGAAAACAGAATTAAAACAAATCTACACATCAGAAAGAAAAAAGGAATATTTATCAGTATCTTGTTTTAATTGGTAAAAAAAACAAAATTGCTGATTGATTACCTTTAAGTATTTATTTGGTCCATTGGCTCAAGACCATGATCCCACAGTAAAGGTTCTCATGCAAGTAATGGAAAAGTCGGTCATTACTGATCATCATTGTGGATATGGTATGATAACAGTGAATTCCCGATGTGTAAGGACATGTACAAAATACAACCCCAACCTAATGTCCCTCGAATTGAGGCCGTGTTACCCTATGTATGGACCCGCTGTACCTGTGGGGAGTGAGTTTACCCTCCTGTGCCCGCGCGATAGGACAAGGACAGGAAATGATCAGGAGAAGCCTCTTGGCTCTGACACATTAGTGCAGTTTACTGAATTACACATGCAAATTATCAGTCACTTCCCCCGTGATTTGCATCTCATTTCACCTAATGACTATAATTTGTAATGTTGGGTTTTTGAAGCAAAGTTAACCCCTATTATCATCACATTATATAAGGCTGAATGTATTGTAACATGACATTAAACAGATTAATGGAGCCTTCTGAGAGACGCGAGATGCTATACTGACATCGGGCCAAACACAGAGAGGATACAGCACTAACTCCTCTCCACTTCTATACAAATGCATTGCAACAGCTGATGTACATTACACTGACTGTTTAAAAGGAACCTATCAGGTAGTTTATGCTGCCTTATCTAAGAGAAGGTTGTGATAGAGGAGAGAAGCTGAGCTCTGTGATATATAGGATTATATGATAGAGGAGAAGAGCTGAGCTATGTGATATATAGGGTTATATGATAGAGGAGAGAAGCTTAGCTCTGTTATATATAGGGTTATTTGATAGAGGGAGAGAAGCTGAGCTCTGTGATATATAGGGTTTAATGAAGAGGAGAGAAGTGGCTTGTGATATATGGGTTATTAATAGGGGAAGAAGCTGAGCTCTGTGATATACGGGGTTTATATGATAGAGGAGGGGAGCTAGCTCTGGTATAGGTTTATGATAGAGGAGGAAGCTGGCTTGTGATATATGGGGTTTTGATAGAGGAGAGAAGCTGACTCTGTGATCTATAGGGTTATTGATCGGGGAGAGAAGGGTTTGTGAATAAGGGTTATAGACAGAAAAGCTGAGCCTGTGAATATGGGGTTATATGATGGGAGGGAAAGTGAGCTCTGTGATTATGGGGTTATATGATAGAGAATAGAAGTGAGCTCTGTGATATATGGGTTTATATGATAGAGGGAGAGAAGCTGGCTCTGTGATATATGGGGTTATTTTATAGAGGGAGAGAAGGAGCTTTGTGATATATAGGGTTATATATGATAGGGAGAGAGCTGAGCTCTGGATTTAGGGTTAATGAAAAAAGAGAGGAGCTGGTTTGTGATATATAGGGTTTATGATGGGAGGGGAAAGCGGAGCTCGTGAATATGGGGTTTATGACGTGGAGAGAAGTGAGCTCTTATAAGGGTTATATGATAGAGGAGAAGAGCTGAGCTATGTGATATATAGGGTTATATGATAGAGGAGAGAAGCTTAGCTTTTTAATATAGGGTTTTTTGTAAGGGAGAGAAGCTGAGCTCTGTGATATTAGGGTTATATGATAGAGGAGAGAAGCTGACTCGTGATATTGGGGTTTATTGATAGGGAGAGGAGCTGAGTCTTGATAAGGGTTATATGATTAGGGAGAGAAGCTGAGCTCGTGATATAGGGGTTATATGAAGAGGAGAGAAGTGAGCTTGGATCTATAGGGTTTATGATCGAGGGGAAAAGCTGGCTTTGTAAATTATGGGTTATATGACAGAAAAGCTGAGCTCTTTTGATATATAGGGTTATATGAAGAGGAGGAAGCTGGCTTTGATTATTGGGTTATATGAAGAGAATAAAGCTGAGCTCTGTGATATATAGGGTTAAGATGAGGGGAAGAAGCTGAGCTTGTGATATATAGGGTTATATTATAGAGGGAGAGAAGGGGCTTTGTGTATTGGGGGTTATATATGATAGGGAGAGAGCTGACTTGTGTTTATAGGGTTTATGATAAAAAGGGGCTGAGTTCTGTGATAATAGGGTTATATGATAGAGGAGAGGAGCGGAGTCTGGATATATAGGGTTAATGACAGTGGGGGAAAAGCTACTTGTGATATATAGGGTTTTTTTGATAGAGGAGAGAAGCTGAGTTCTTGATTTTGGGTTTTATTGATAGAGGAGAGAAGCTGGTTCTGTGATATATAGATTTATATGATAGAGGAGGGAAAAAGCGAGCTCTGTGAATATAGGATTATTTAAGAGGAGAGAAGGAGCTCTGTGATATATAGGGTTATATGATAGAGGAGAGGAGAGGAGCTCTGTGATAAATAGGGGTTTATGATGAGGAGAAAAGTGAGTTTGGGTGATATATAGGGTTATATGGAAGAGGAGAAAAGCTGAGCTCTGTGATATTTAGGTTCATGATAGGGAAGAAGCTGAGTTTGTGATATATAGGTTATATGATAGAAGGGGGAAGTGGCCTTGTGATATTTGGTGTTAGTAGAGGAGAGAAGCTGAGCTATGTGAAAATTTAGGGTTATATGATAGAGGAGAGAAGCTGGTCTGTGCTATTTTGACAGAGGAGAGGAACGATTTTTTGGACACATCTGTTAGCCCCCTGGTTCATTTTAGTGATGAGCTGCTCCCCTATAGCGTGTTGGTACTCCCTCGTGCACCTGTTTAGCAGACGTTCACCTCTCACACTAATGGCACATGGTGCTCCATTTCCACGTCACCGATTTGCAATGATGTCATTTGTCCACTCACGATGCACTTTGAGGACATGCCCGGGACCAGTTCACACACTGCACAGTTCCAGAAATTCTGCCACCTATGGCCCAAAAGCCAAGTAACATCACTTTTCTGTTTGGGCCATACAGCTTTGTTCATAAGTAGAATGCTAGATCTATAGTCAAGACCGGAACATGCATAGAAGGAATAGAGGGAAACAGTATAGTGGAAAGTAGAAACCCCTTGGCTGTGACATCAGGGACCACATCAGTTTACAGACCAGTGGAAATTGTGACAGGAGACCATTTCCCGAAAAACACAATCAATAAGGAAATAAAAAACAAACAAAACATCAATCTTATATTTGATAGGTTTCTTAATGTCCAGGATATAGTAGCCCCTCACACATACCAGCATAAAGGCCTCACAAGTACTTGTGACAAACGCATGTGCAAAGTGAACACAGCAATAAATTGTAAGTGTTATGAAACTGTGGACATCATCTGTCCGGAATTACAGAAATTTCACTATGTTCTGACAAGACAAAAAGCCCTAGAGTGGATCCTACTTGCAGTGATTTTAGAGACCTTCAGCAACACTTTTTCCCCCTTAGATTAATAATTTGTTCAGTCCACGGTTCACCAGGGGATGAACACCTACAGGGGGCACTGTCAAACCTTCTCCATACATGGAGCACTGTCCTAGCACCACAGGTGGCTCCATTTGCGGCTTATCACAGGTATCGCACCACATAGCAGCCAAAAGGCTGATCTAGTACTGATCCCGAGTTACATCACGTCTGAAACTTAAGCCAGAATTAACATTTTACTGTCTTTCTGTTAGCTCTCAGGCTGAGGCAGCACATTGCTGCTTCCCTGCTCCAGAGTCTGTGTGGTGCATTATAGCAGTATAGAGCAAGGACATTACACTATCCTGGTTAAGCAGTCTGAACTAGCTGTAGAGTTGTGTATGCTGCTCTGGATGTGACTAGAGTATAATATATGATCAGTATAAGATAAGAAACAACAGTATGTACAGTGTCTTTACATGAAGATTATCTTGTATATGATCCAGATAAAGAAAAGGATATTAATAACCTTCCTTTAAGTGGTAAACCAGCCAAAAGGCGAGGCCTGGTCTGTTCTAGTGTCACCCACAGAGCAGTATACGGAGGCTTCTCACACACAGGAGGACAGGAAACCACAAGGCAGCACAGAGTTCACGTCTAACCCGCTATTTCTCTTGTGTAACCGCTCATTTTATTATTACTATAATTGGCTGCTGAGCCACAGAGTGTAGGATCCTGTGAGGAGACAAGAAAAGTGGCAGCAGTGCCTGGGATTAGCATAAGTATAGGTGGTCAGAGGCTGCCATCTGTGAGGACACTTATATACCCTTCCCTGCAAAAAAACAAAAGTTTATCCAAAAAGCGCAAAATGGGGGGGGCAAACACTGAAATTTAAAACCCATTTGGGGGAAAGGGTGGATAGAAACCCCATCGAAATACTTGCGAACCCCACCCCGAACCTTTCTGTGTCCTTTCCCGTCCATCTAGCTGACGGGGTTACCCTTGGGTATTGAGGTGGTCTAATTTAAAAAGACCCCAACGGTGTATTAAAGGGGTAAAACCCCTCCCCCGGCCCACCTTTTTTAGGTACAACCCCTGCTAGTAACGGGTTGGGCCCCCTTTTTTCCCTTTAGGGAAAAGCCTAAAATTTTTCGGGCATAGATTCAACAGGTGTTGCCAAAAAGATGCTCAATTGGTACCCAAAGGGGGGGCCCCAAAGAGTGAAGGGAAAATATTTCCCCCCACCATGAGACACCACCAAAACCCGCCTGAAAACCCTTGATTCAAAGGGGGATGGATCCCATGCTTTTCATGTTGTTGACGCCAAAATTTAAAACCCTTTTCCCAAATTTTCCCAATGTCGCAAACAGAAATCGGACTCAAACAGCCAGGCAAAGTTTTTTTCCCAAACTTCTAAATTCCCCAAATTTCGATGAGTTTGGGGGGAAAATTGGGGCCTCAGTTTTCCCCGTTCTTAGCTGAAAGGGAGGGAAAAACCCGGGGTGGGTCTTCTGCCCGCTGTTAAACCCAATTTTTCCTCAAAAGTTCGCCGTACTTGTGCGTTCGAGATGCCTCCCTTTTGCCCAAACCTTTTTGGGTTGTAAAGGGTGGGGGATTAGAGTCACTTTTTGCCTAAAATTTAATTCGGCTTCCGAAACCAAAATCTGCCCAAAAATTTTTCCTTTGACCTCTGGGAAACAACAAGGCATTTTTTCCCCCCAAAAGGGAAGGCTCACTTGAATGTTTTTTCTTTTTCGGACGTTTTCCCCTGTAAAACCTAGAGTTTGGGGTTGTTTCGTTTAAAATCCCCGGGAGATCAAACCCGTTTCCTGAAAAAACTCAGGGCCCGCCCTTCTTTGGGACCAACAACCCTGCCACGTTCCCAAAAGGGACTCCCAAAACACCCTTTTTTTCCCCCCTAATGATGCTCGGTTTGAAAAATGCAGGAAAATTTGTTCCTTGCCATGTTACATGCCGCCATGTGATTTGGGTTTATTAGAAAAATTTAAATGTTAACAAGCAAATTGGACAGGGTGTACCTAATAAAAATGGGGCCCCCGGGGGGGGAAACGTTTCTTTGGCCACAATTTAGGGCCTTGTGGGTCCGGGTTTTTGGGGCCACACCCAAAAAGTGCCTACCAAAATGGGCAGTTTGGGAGTATTTCCCCAAAAAAAACTGGGGGACCTTTTGGAAGGCAGGTGGGAAGCCCCGGTTGATCCAACCCCATTTTTTTCCCTTTACAATTTTAAAGGGGGACAGTTGGGTTATTTTAAATTTTCCCCTTTTTTCCCAAGGGAAATGGCCCAAAGGATGCATTTTATGGGAAAGGAAAGGTTTGGCGGAGGGGAAAAGGGATGCTCTGGCCCAATGTTTTGCGGGAAAAGTCCCCGTCATTTGGGGGTATGTTACACGGGGAAATTTCGATGTGCATTTCGGCCCGTTTTTGTGCTCTAGAGTTTCGCCTCCTCCCCCCGCTTTTTATTTACGATCTTTTGGTAGGGGGTGGGGGGGATAAGTGACATGCAATCACTTGCAGGGGAATACGCGCAGCGAGTAAGGGGCACGTCTATGGGGGCCGGGGGGTCCCAGCCCCCCCGCCCCGGGGCGGGGGGGGTACGCAAGTGTTAGCGAAAAGCCCCCGAAAAACCGTTTGTACTGCGGCCTTTACTGTGGGATGTGTTTGGAAAAAACAGGTTTGACCCGGGAAGAAAAACACTGGGGCCCCAACTTACGGGAAACCTTTAAAAGGATTTGGGGGGGGTCAACGGGTTCTTTTTTTGTCGAATGGGGGGACACCTTCAGCGGTTCAGTGGAGCCCCCAAAAGCCCCAATAGATCAGAAAACATTTTGGGTAGGCTTAAAGGGGGTTTGGGTGCATTTCCCCAATAAAAACAAAAATGAATCTATATTTTAAAATCCATAGTAAAAATAATAAAACAATGAAATTTTAAATATAAAGTACTAAGCAGAAAAAACCACGGGTTTTTTGGAAAAAAAAAAAGGGTGGAAAAAGGCGAAAGGGAAGGAGTAAGAAAGAAACAAGAGGGAGGTCGGGAAAGATGCAGAAGGAGAGAAAAGGAGGGGGATTTTTTATTTGATTTTTATTCTTTATTTTGGGGTGGTGTAATCTGAAAAAGGGGCGCGCCCCCACTCCCAAAAGGAAAAATTTACCACCCTTTTTTTTGCCTGTTTTGGGGTTGGCCGGGTCCCCCCGGGCTTGCGGGGGAAAGGGGGGGGGGTTGGCTTTTTCCCCGGGGATGGGGCGAAAAAAAAGGGCCCCCCCCCCTCCACATTGACATGAAACAGATTCCGTCCGAAAAAACCCGGAAACCCAAAAAAGAATGTGAAATTTTTAAATTTGTTTTCCCCCCCCGGACCCCCCGGGGGCGGAAAAAAAGGCCTGACGGAAAAAACCCGTTCAGTGGGGGACTGCTGAAAGGGTTTTTCCCAAATAGGGGGACAATTGTGCTCGTTTTCGGGTGGGTTTTTTCGGGGCAGTCTGGAAAAACCGAAAAAAAACCGGCTGAAAAAAAAAAAGCCAAAACCCGCCCCCGTGGGGGACTTTGGCCTTTAATTTTTGGGTTTCATAGGGGAAAACACAAAAAATTTATCGCCCCCTTAGCACACCCAAACCAGGCGGTTTCCTTCCGTTTGGCCCCTACAGCGTTTTGCCCTAAAGGGGAAAACCCGGGCCCAAACCCGATTCTCACCAGCTTTCAAATAAATTAAATTGTTCTATTTCTAAAAGCGCCCGGGAAAATTAAATTTTTTTAAATTTTTTTTAAAAAAGCAATTTTCCCTGGGAAAAGCTTTTTCTTTTTTTTTTTGAGAAAAGTTTTTTATGCAATTAAAAAATTACAAAAAAGCCGTTTCCTTGTCTCGCTTTTTCTTTTTGGGTTAATGGAAAAACTAATCTCAGTTTACCGAAATTTAAAGCTTATCTGCCTTTAGTTCTCATTTACAAATAGCGGGGAAAGGGGGACAGTGATCACTCTACGGTTGGGCTGAACAAGCCGAAACAATGAGGGCCCCGGGAAAAACAGACAGGACAAGGGACCAGAGCAAACAAGAAAGGATAAGGGGTCCTTTTTTTTTCCTGTGTTGGGGGTTTCCAGCTAAATTTTTTCACCTAAGGTTTTGTTCACCAATGTGTTTGAGTCCATGTAAAACTTTACTTTTTTAAAAGAGCCTTTCCCACACGGCTTTTTTTAGGGACAGTTTCCCCAGCCGTATTGCGTGCCGTACGGGTGCTGCATTTCGGCGGGAAATCCCTTTTCCCAGCCATTACGGTTAATCCCCCAACATTTTCCAATAGAGAACTTTTGGATTCCGTCTCCCCTC